>JALXJV020000003.1:1295830-1323933 GCA_024633595.2 Lepomis macrochirus
CCACCAAATATTAAAAGTTATTTACTTTAAGATTATTTTTTCTATTAATTTTGCTCACCTAAGAATGCTGTGGTCTAATACAAACAGTGGTATGTCCAGAGTTGTTTAACACATCTAGATGTGAATACCAGGTAATAAAAGCTGAAATTCTAAACTTGTCTCAGACTCATCTTTTGATCTTAAACCCAAATGTCTTCAGTGGACAACAAAAACAAAGTGTGTGTGTGTGTGTGTGTATATATATATAGATAAGTCTACACCGCCTGTTAAAATGCCAGAGTTCTTATGATGTAAAATAATGAGACAAAGAAAAAATCATGTCAGAACTTTTTCACCTTTAATGTGACCTATAATGTGAACAATTCAATGAAAAAACAAACTGAAATCTTCGAGGGAAAAATGAAAATAAAAACCTTATAATAACCTGCATAAGTGTACACACCTCTTATAACTGGGGATGTGGCTGTGTTCATAATTAACCAATTACATTCAAACTCAGGTTAACAAGAAGTCATTACACACCTGCCATCATTTAAAAGCGACTGATTAATCACAAATAAAGGTCAGCTGTTCTAGTAGGATTTTCCTGATATTTTCTTAGTTGCATCTCCAAGCAAAAGCCACGGTCCGCAGAGAGCTTTCAAAGCATCAGAGAGATCTCATTGTTGAAAGATATAAGTCAGGAGACGGGTACAAAAGAATTTTCAACGCATTAGATATACCATGGAACACAGTGAATACAGTCATCATCAAGTGGAGCAAATATGGCACAACTGTGACTGTACCAAGAACTGGACATCCCTCCAAAATTGATGAAAAGAAGAAAAGAAAAGTGGTCAGGGAGACTTCCAAGAGGCCTACAGCAACTTTAAAGGAATGCAGGAATTTCTGGCAAGTACTGGCTGTGTGGTACATATGACAACTATCTCCCTTATTCTTCATATGAATGGGCTATGGGGTAGGGTGGCAAGCCTTTTCTTACAAAGAAAAACATCCAAGCACGCCTGAAGTTTGCAAAAACAAACATAAAGTCCCCCAAAAGCATTGTGGGAAAATGTGTTAAGGTCTGATGAAACCAAGGTAGAACATTGTGCCATAATTCCAAAAGGTATGTTTGGCGCAAAAACAACACTGCACATCACCCAAGGAACACAATACCCAAAGTGAAGCATGGTGGTGACAGCATCATGCTTTGGGGCTGTTTTTCTTCAGCTGGAACAGTGGCCTTAGTCAGGGTGGAGGGAATTATGAACAGTTCCAAATACCAGGCAATTTTGGCACAAAACCTTCAGGCGTCAGTTAGAAGGCTGAAGATGAAGAGGGAGTTCACCTTTCAGCATGACAAGGACCCAAAGCACACATCCAAATCCATAAAAGCATGGCTTCACCAGAAGAAGATTATTGTTTTGGAATGGCCCAGCCAGAGCCCAGACCTGAATCCAATTGAACATCTGTGGGGTGATCTGAAGAGGGCTGTGCACAGGCCATATCCTTTTGCAAAGAAGAGTGGGCAAATATTGCCACATCAAGATGTGCTATGCTATTTAACTCCTACCCAAAAAAGACTGCTGTAATAAAATCAAAAGGTGCTTCAACAAAGTATTAGTCTAAGGGTGTGCACACTTATGCAACCAGGTTATTTGAGGGTTATTCATCAGAGTCAGCTTTAAATGGTGGCAGGTGTGTAATGACTTCTTGTTAACCTGAGTTTGAATGTGATTGGTTAATTATGAACACAGCCACATCCCCAGTTATAAGAGGGTGTGCACTCTTATGCAGGTTATTGTAAGGTTTTTATTTTTCATTTTTCCCCCTTGAAGATTTCAATTTGTTTTTCTATTGAATTGCTCACATTATAGGTCACATTAAAGGTGGAAAAGTTCTGACATGATTTATCTTTGTCTCATTATTTTACATCATAAGAACCTGGCATTTTAACAGGGGTGTGCTGTCCCTTGTCTACACTGTGTGTGTGTGTGTGTGTGTGTATGTGTGTATATTTTTAAAATAAACTACAAAAGCATGATGTCTTTGCATGGTGACACCTGTGGCTCGGGATTTTCAGAGTAGGAAGAAAACTAACTTTAAAATAGCAATTATAACTGAAAAATATGTTTAAGCTGTTTGCATGTTTTTGTACCTTGCATTAAAACCTTTATACTGCACCACAACTACATTATAAATGCCTTTGTGATGAGAAAGCAAGAATAAACAGTGCTTTGCAAGACAGTTAGTATGAAATTAGGATCAGTTTGTTTTCAAAACAGTCTGTGAAGATTCTCAGGACCAGGTTATCCAAAGTGGTTACAATCAAGGACAAACGACTTGGTTGAAGATACTTCAAGAAGATGAAGATGTTTCGCTAACCCTAACCCTACCGCATACGTAGGGCTAGCTTCCTTTGTGTCGCTGTGACGTAGCAAACTGTAGGCGTGTCATACTGATGCTGAAGGGTACCTTTAGCGTCAAATAATTACTTTGTCACACTGTCTGAAAGTGTCGGTAATGATGCACTGAGATGAGAACGCATTGTTCTTACGGTTCTCACATTTCCCAATTTCTCACCTCTTTTAATGGACAGCACTGTGGCCTCAATGCAGGAAGGTCCTCGGCTCAGAACTTGGTCACCCCGGGCCTTTCTGCCGGTGGGCTTTGACCCCGTTTACAACTGCTTGCAGCTCTAGTTTTGTAATTGTTTTCGTTATGCTATGCAGTACTGTAAAATATAAGACTTTTTTATTTTCTGCATTACAATGACATGCTCTGTCAACAAATTAAAGTGCACAGTAACAGCATAACTGTGAATCCTGTCCAATGTTTACTGTAACTCTGTACTGTTGAAATTGATCTATGCCTTTCAGAAAAAGTGCAGCTTTGTGGATTTTCAATCATTGTCATCCAAACCTTAGCCATAGCCAAAAATAAAAAGTTGAAAAATAAACTAATTACTGAAATGCCAGTGCTACAATGCAGTCTTTATCAATTGTTTACATACAACCTGTAATTCATGTATCAACCTCCTGGACCAATTCAGCTAAAATACAAGCACATTTTACAGTAAACCACGTTAAAATCAATATAGTCCTCTATGCACATAGACATAAACACACAGACGGCAACTTCATATGCCAACAAGTCTTGATTCAGATTTAAAGATTCAAAAGCAACAAAAGAGGAATCATGTAAAAGATATCCTTTATCAATCCCAACACTGGGGAAGTGTTATCCACATCTGTGATAATCATAAACTTCCCACTGATGTACAGTACTTATTGCCATTGAGGATATACCACTTCACAGAGACAAGAGATCGTATGACCTCTATTCCCCCCAAAAAATTGGATGATCAGTGTCCATTTCATTCTGACAACATTCAAGAAACTGATTGTGATTTGCAAGTGATTTACAAACGTTTTGAAAATTTAACTTAAAAGCACACCCATTTCCCTAAACTCTACACACAAGTCCATTCATTTCTCATTGCCTGCACCATGTGGTCATCGAGGAAGCACTGACATTTGATATTGTTCACTCAATCAGCACAGACTGAGCTCAATTAGCACACAACTACACAAGTAGAAACACAAGCAGTCAAAATTGATAACACACCAATCAGAACCTTCAATAGATAGAGGGCCAGATGTTGCAGTGTGTGTGTGTGTGTGTGTGTGTGTGTGTGTACTTGTTTCCATGACAACTAAGGACATTTTTATGATAACACACCTTCAATATAAGGACACTCGGAAAAATCAGGACAATGTGTTATGTTACGCCAACTAGTGGTCAGTTTCGTACTTTAACACACTTTTAACACACATTGATGACGCACTCAACGGGTCCTCATATATCTGTATTTTTTCATACACACCAACTTTTTAAGCTAGTTTAAAATTAGCCTACTGTAATTCACATATTCCACATAATCAGAGTCAAATAATAACATCACCAATGTACTACAGCTGATTAAGTGTTCTGTTTACTTTTTAGAGAATCAGTTCCTCAATTAATTGCTTAAAGATTGATCAGCTGGATAAGCTAATGTTAGCTTATTAAGCTAAAAGGACAACGTCATTAATAGGTGGGCCTGGCAATATCTGGACTCTTTTTAAAAAAATCTTACATAAACACACATGTATTTAAAAGATAGATAAATAGAAAGAACTTGTAGAATGGTAGGGAGAGCCGGACCTAATGAAACACTTTTCAGATACACGTCATTTTAAAATATAACATTACAGACAGAAATCATTTGTTGCTGTCATCAACAACTCACATGTGTGTTCTATCAATACCAGGTGTTATCTTGTTAAAATGTGGAACGACTTTAGTATAATTTAACTTTGAAGGAAAGGTGCGCATTGTTTCATTCTACTGTGCGGGACGGATGAAACACAGGGGTGGGACGGAAGAAACACGATATACATTTAAATAGTTTAAGTTATTCTTGTTTTTATTCAGAGAGCTTGACACTGCCTTGACACTGCCTTTTTAAGGCAGTGTTACGTAATTGCAAACTCATTGTCCTTTTTCTCTATTAAATAGTATAAATATGACTTAGCTAGATAACTACAAAATCTAACAGCTAATGCACTTGGATCAGATATCGGCTGCCCTTTTTATGCACATCTGCAGCCTGTTTTCTTAGTCTACTGTGAAGAAAACCCTGTTATTTGGCTGTGAGCATCCTGGTGGTCCAGCCTGCAGCCTGGTGGACTCTGCCCCCCCTCCCACTGTATCTAAATAAGGTAGAATGGTATGGAGGGATTATTTGGTCAGAACTAAAACTAAAAGTCTAAAACAAAGTCTTAAATGAAAACTAAAAGTCTAAATCTAAAACTAAAAGTCTAAGTCGAAAACTAAAAGTCTAAGTCAAAAATTAATTTGGTATTTAGGATTCGGCGTTTGGTATTTAGTATTGGGCTTTTGTATTTAGGATTGGGCATTTCAGTCATTTAGTCATTTAGGATTTAGGATTGGACATTTAATTACTTAGCCATTTAGGATTTAGAATTGGGGATTTGGGGATTTAGGATTGGGCATTTGAAGATTTAGGATTGGGCATTTGAGGATTGAGGAGTGTATGCAAATAAGGAGGCGTGGGCCAAATACTTGAGGCTGGGTTTGACATGGCTGGTGCTCAGAGGCACCTTATGGACAGCAGAGGGAGCTCCAAATGCTAAGGAGCACTCTGTAATGAAACCAAAGAGACCAAGTGAGCAGGGCTGGAGCGAGGACTATACTTTATAATGTGATAACTTCATTTTAATGACAGCGTTGTAACATTTCTGTGGCCTCACACACAAAGTCACCAGTGAAAGGAGTGCTATCGATCTGACGACGAGAAAGGAGCAGACAGTGCAGCAGGTAAGATGCTAACATTAGCTACTAGTTATATTAGCTGATATTGCTAACATGCTTTAGTAGGCTATTGTTGTCACAATTGGTGTGTGGAGTGCAGGGCAGACCAGTTGAGGACCCAAATGCAGGACACAAAAAAGCCAGCGGGAACAGTTCAATAATTTTATTAACTAAAACAAAAGGCAACAAAAGGCGAAGCACACTTACTGGAGAGTGGCTGATAACACAAAGTCCAGGAAGCGAAATACAAAATACAAAAATACAAAGAACAGGGAAGACGAACACACTGAAGTCCAGGGGATACCACAAACACCAGAACATGAACATCCAAAACAGAGTGGCACGAGGCACAAGCACACCAGAACAACGGAACAATGATCCGACAAAGACAAGACAGAAACACCAGGTATATATACACAGGGGTAACGAGCAGGGCGGGAGCAACACAGGTGACGGGAATCAGGGATAACGAGGCACATGCAGGGAGCAGAGGGAAACAGAGACAGACATGCAGAAGGATCACTGGGGAAACACACAGGTTACAAAACACTAGAACACAGAGTACAGAAGACAAAACCAAACTAATGTACACAAGAAACTAAGACTAATGACTAAAAAAACTAAAACCCAAACCCCCCAACAGAACACAAAGAACAGGATCGTGACAATTGTTATATTGGGACACGCTGTTTTTAGTTTTTTTTAAACTGCGGTCTAACCCCACCTCCCTTTCACATTGCCAGTAGTGTTGTTACTCACCTGAAGTCAAACAACACTGAACTACAGTGTTAGCTGTGGTGGTTAAACCTTTCTACATTCAGCTTCAGCTGGAACCAGCAAAGTCACCAGAAAAACAAGTTAAGACTATTTCAGAGCATAATATAGCTGTAAATATAGCAATATATTGCGGTTGCTTTTTACACTGCACAAAAACCCCCGCTTAACGTTAAATCTTACAGCAACCATCGTAACATCGTCACTGGCCTTCATGCTGCCTTACTGTTTCCTAACCTTTTTTTTCTGATGCGTATGCTCATATATATTTATTAGTGGTGGGCATAGATTAATTTCTTTAATCTAGATTAATCTCACTGTAATCTTGAAATTAATCTAGATTAATCTAGATTAAAATGGCTCATTTGAATTGTGCCAAGGCGTTCAGAATATGTGTGTGAACCGGTTTCAAGCCAGGTTTCAAGCATCTTCTGTTTCCAAAATGCATCACAAACTGCTTGAGGAAGCTGTTCTACTATAATAATTGGTGATGAAAATAAATCATGTTCAATAAGATGGCTCGGGGTATCAACAGTTACTGAAACCTGTAGTTTATACTGTTTATTAGCACTTCTGTGTACTCATATAAATCTTCAGTACACACAGTGCTGTCCAACAGCTGTCTGTGGACGTGTTGCTACAGTTAGTGTGAGTAAATACCGCATAATGCGCTTTTTAATCAACCGGCGTATCAATAACTAACCTGACTAGTTGTAAACAAACAGCTGGCCGGCGAGGTTGTAACTGGAACGCCGTCAACTCGGGTGTGACGTCATTCCCAGCTCCGACCTCGAGGTAAATGGACTGCAACAACAGCTGTATCCATGTTTCATTCCATTCCAATTTCACAGTAGGCAGACACACAGGTTCGAAGACTTGTTCTCGCCCTACAGTGCGATTGGCTAGGTATACATCTCGCTTATCAATCAATCAATCAATCAATCTTTACTTTATATAGCACTTTTCATACAAATAACATGTAACACAAAGTGCTTCACACTATAGAAAAATTAAAAAGATAAAATATTAAAAAATGAAATAAAATATAAAAGCAGGTCAAGCCCAACAATCAATCATCTTACCAGAAAATAAATAAATAAATAAAAATACTGCTCAGTTAAATGCTTGGTTAAATAGGTCTTTAGTTTGACTTTAAACAAATCCAGATTTCCTGCTGCTCTCAGCTCAACAGGAAGGGTGTTCCACAACCTCGGGCCATAACATTGAAAGGATGCCTCACCATAGGTTTTAGTTAAGGCTTTCGGAATAATTAGAAAGCCACTCTCAGAGGATCTGAGGGTTCTAGTAGGTTTATAAGGTAAAAGCAAATCTGCTAAGTATTCTGGACCAATACCATTAAGTGACTTATAAAGCAGTAAAAGGATTTTAAAATCAATTCTAAAATTAACTGGAAGCCACTGCAGAGACTTTAGGATAGGGGTAATGTGTGTTCGCTTTCTGGTCTTAGTCAAAAGACGTGCAGCAGCATTTTGAACCAGCTGCAGTTTAGAGATTTTGTTTTTCAGAAGGCCAGAAAGCAGAGCATTACAGTTATCAATCCTGGAAGTAATAAAAACATGGATAAGTGTCTCAGTGTTTGCTTGAGAGAGAAAGGGTCATACTCTAGCAATGTTCTTGAGATGATAAAAAAGCAGTCTTAGAAACATTTCTAATATGTTACTCAAAACTGAGATCTGAGTCAAAAATAATTAAAAAAGTTTTTCACCTTATCACAGGGACTTAGTGCCAGCATTCGTAGTTTAATTTTAAGTTTCTCCGTCTGAGATTCAGAACCAATGACCAGTACTTCTGTTTTGTCCTAATTGAGCTGCAGAAAATGTTCTGCCATCCATGACTGTATGTTTAGGAAACAATTAAAAAAGAGCGTCTACTGGTCCTGGGTCATCAGGGGACACGGCAATGTATAGCTGGGTGTCATCAGCATAACTGTGAAAATTGATGCCGTGGCTCCTGATGACATCTCCAAGCGGCAGCATGTACAAATTAAAAAGGGTTGGGCCTAAAATTGAGCCCTGTGGGACACCACAATTCATTTTATGTCTTCTGGAAAAAGATTCATCAATACACACAAAGAATTCTCTATCAGTGAGATATGATCGGAACCAATTTAGAACAGTACCTGAGAGGCCAATCAGCTTGTGCAGTCTGTTTAGAAGAATTGAGTGATCTACTGTATCAAAAGCTGCACTTAGGTCAAGTAGCATTAATATTGATGTTTTTTCATATCCATGTTCCATCTAAGATCATTAACAATTTTTACCAATGCTGTCTCGATACTGTGATTGATTCGAAAACCAGACTGGTATTTATCATAAATATTTTGGGAATTAATAAAATCATTCAGTTGATTAAAAACAACTTTCTCTAAAATTTTACTTTGAAATGGCAGATTGGATACTGGTCTATAGTTATTGAGTACTGTAACATCTAAATTCTTCTTCTTCAGAAGGGGCTTCACCATAGCAGTTTTAAAAGCAGTAGGGAAGACACCCGTCTGTAGAGAATAGTTCACGATGGTCAGAAGATACTCACTAAAGAAGGGATAATGTGTTTTAAAAAGAGAAGTGGGGATGGGATCTAACAAGCAAGTTGCTGGCTTCAGCAGAGTAACAATTTTACAAAGCATGCCAGCATCAACCAGGTCAAAACTATGCAGTATATCCCCGGATGTAGGTCTAGGATCCACTTTATTAAAATGTACCTGCCGATGTAGTGATATATTTGACCTAATAGAATCTATTTTACTTCTGAAGTGGAGTGCAAAGTCTTCACATTTGGAGTTTGTTGACCTGCTGCTAGGTTTTGTTAAAACAGGGTTTATTAAGCGATCAATAGTTGAGAAGAGGACTTTAGGGTTGTTCTGGTTTTCTGCAATGACTTTGGAGAAGTGTGTGTGTCTTGCGTCTCTAACTGCCTTATTATATGCTTTCAACTGTTTGTGAAAAATTTGATAATTTACTGTTATTTTGTTCTTTCTCCAGCGTCTTTCTGCTATTCTGCATTCTCTTTTTAATTGTTTGGTTGTCTCAGTTCTCCAGGGAGGTGTAGATAAAGTCTTTATCTTTTTCAGTTTCAGAGGTGCCACTAAGTCAAGGGTTGACCTGAGTTTACTGTTAAAACTATCTACAATGAAATCACAAGAGGAAGGTAATATATTGGCAGGAATATCAATCGATTGATAACAATAAACACAACTCGCCAATATGCCTTGCATTGGTCATGTCAGCTATCACACATACCAACCAGTAGAGTTGAGCCAGATACCGGCTGAAACGAGTATCCGCAGTGGTGTACTTACGCGGATATGCAGGTATACGCCAGTATACCCACTAGGAATAGTCAAAGATTTCGCGTATACCCACTTAAAATAGCGAGATGATACGTAACATCGCTTTGTGGCAGAATTTCCACACGCTCATTCATAAATTCACCCTCGCTTGTGAAGCTCTTTGACGGCTTCTGTGGCCTGTGACCGGATCAGACGCCAGCTTCCAAACAGCTGTGTGGCGGTCACTCGCGTAAGTTTGAAATTAACTAATGTGAATCACTGAAGGAGATGTAAACGCGAGCAAACGCAAACTACACTCTTTTAGTGTTTTCATAAGCCTGCAGAAGCTGCTCACCATGTGACACCATGACAGGAACGTTGGAGTTACTGAAACACAGAAAACGAGCCAGATGATGCTGATGTTATCGTAACGTTACCTGGTGAGTGAAAATGGCTTATAGGCCTATGTTATCATTAACGCTATCAGTAACGGAACTGTAACAGTATTGTTGGTCTATTGGTTTGAATCTAGAAATAGTTAACTAGCGTTAATGGATCAGTGAATGCGGTGTGCGGTGTGTGTGTGTGTGTGTGTGTGTGTGTGTGTGTGTGTGTGTGTGTGTACACACAGTAGCCGTTCCTGGATGCTGGCTCATGCATTTAAGCTGATTGTTACGACCCCCTGTTGGTCTAGGGATTGGGGTCATAAACATATAGGCAGGAACTGGTAAGTTTATATAAAATGATAATTTATTTGGGTAACAAAAGGTGCAAGCAATAAACAAACAAAAGGAGGGTGGATGAGGGTGCTGTGAAAATAACAAACCAAGTTAAATAAAAGAGATCCTCAAAAGGAGGATTGTGCCTAACTATGTATTTAAACAGGATATTCTTACTACAAAAAAACACAAAGAGCACAGCACCCACTACACCTAATGAAACTAACAGGGGAAGACTACGTGTGGCAGTCAGTGTGGACTCTGGCCCTAATTCCACCCTCTTTCTAACCACCAGCTAATAAATGTACATAAGCCAAACACACACAAGGTACTAGCACTGGCTACAAAACACAAGCACAAAATGAGTCACTCTGCTAAGCACAAATGCTAACAGCTAACTAACAATGTCTGATTCACGAGGCACACAAGTCAAATGGCTGTGACAAGCTGCCACAATCAACTGCTGGGCTCTCCTTATGAGCTGGATGTGATTGCAGGTGGTGACGAGCCATTGGTTGAGCAGGAATGGAGGGAACCAATGGGTGGGGCTGAGGTCAGCACCCCAGAAATCAGGAAGTAGGCGGGTCTTTCCTCAGGGACATGCAGCCTACTTAGTGGAAGTGAGAAGGAAAAAGGGGAAACACAAATATGACGGCGACAGCCGTGACACTGATAAAGTACATAACCTACGTTTTTGAAAGATAAGTGAGCTTGAGAGGATGTGGAACCCTTTTGGTGTCCTCAGTCCTAATATTCTGTAATGAATGAGTTTTGGTGTTAGAACTGCACATAGGCCTGTGTACATTGTTATTACTGCTACTGAAAAGCCTCAGCTTTCCATTATTGTTAATAACAGTTGCAACTTGCACTGTGAAATGTGCATTGAAAATTGCCAGATGATAAACTCAGATTCATATAACATCTAAATGTAGCTGAGTTAGATGGTGATTAACAATAAACATTAGACATTTACACCAAAACGTTGGTGCAGAAAGTGTGTCCAGAATGCAGGAAATTAAATGTTTAATGCTCAAAATCTTCTGGGGGAGGACCCCCAGACCCCCATATCGTGTACTCATCAATTAATATTTTTAAAAATACTATTAAAATATCTTCTAGTCTTGATCTCGTGACCTCAATATTCTAGATTGTCACATCTCATATGCTAAGTGTTTTGTCACAATGCTAATCTGAGCCCTAAAATGTCCCCACCACGTTTGAACTCAAAGTGACGCCTTTCCCACCTGTAACTCTCATTGGCTGTTAAAGTCTTTGCGTTGTTGATAACACACAGCCTAAGCAGTCCTTCAGAATGCTCTCTATTACATGTACATGCATATTATTAGTGAGGGACAGGGACGGGGGACGGGGATCACAGTATACTCACTAGAAAAAAACTAGACTACACCACTGGTATCCGGTATGGATAAAGCATTTTGCAGAGTATATACCGAAGTAATACCGAGTATTATACTAGTAATACGAGCCAATGTCTGTGCTCGGATTGAATAAAAATCCTCATTGGGTAGCTGACTATGTCTGCACACACTCTCTCTCTCTCTACCTTTCTCTGCCGGTCATCTGAGATTTTTTTTTAAACTGTCAGCTGGCTCTAACCAGTTTTTTTTTTACTTCAGGAACTGATTGTCTGACAAAAAATAAAGGTAGTTGTAGAATAAATAAATTATTTAAAATAATATTACAATATTACCCCCCTCTGTCTCTCTCTTACTCACTCACACACATACCAGGGTCCTGCACCACAAAGCGAGTTCAACAAACTCAGGATATGTTTCCGTTATCTGGCTTCACTAATCCTAACAATCACGATGGGATAAGCGGCACCACGAAGCTGGTTATCAACTCTGTAAATTAACCCAGGGTTTCCCGATCCAGCCGGGAGCGCGTTCACATAAAAGAGGCGGTGTAAGCAGCAGATGACCAAACAGACATGAACAGATCCACTGTCAGCAGAACGTCATATTTTACGATCGAGGATTAAACTGTAATACTACAGAAATCCGACAGTAGCACGGCTGAAACTGACACATGCAGGGAGATAGAAAATCGCAGTCAGTGTGAATGTCTAAATGAACAGGCGTAGTCTATAATAATGCGTTGATAAAAAAAAAAAATCAGCTTTCAGCTCGGCTGTGTGTCGGCGTTTCCACATTAAAAAACTCGGCCGTTCTCCCTCACTTTAAAAAAAACTTGTCGCCATTTCAAAAATTAGATTAATTTATTTAACACAGTCAAAAATGTGCTCAAAAAACGTTTGAAAGACTGAATCTGAACATTTAAGCTTCTGAAAACGCACCGTCCCACCTTTTGCACCCACATCGTAACAGGTGGGACGGAAGATGACTACAGTCTCTGTAGTCGGCCTTAGAAAGCTATGCTAACCTAAATAAACAGACTACGTTCATATTAAAATTATTTCAATACCAAACTGTTCATCATATTCAGCCTCACATAAGAAAAAGGCTGTGTGAAATGGACTGGGAGCAAATAAAAAATCTTAAAGACATTTAAAGGCAGTAAGTAGGCTGATCCTGCTGTGCTGTAAAAACCTGTAGGCAACGTTAGCCTGAGGCTTTTAATCAGTCTCTGTAGGATCGCCATAGTCAAGAGTTTCTCCACATCACCGCTGCAACCAGAAAGCAGCCTATTGGCTAAAACAGTCTGTGGGATTTCCTACAGATGGTGATGTCATTTTCCAGAGAGCTGATTGGTCAGTAGGCAGCGTTTTCACAGAGTTAATCTCTTTTCTGGAACATAACCTGCTTGGAGCAAGTTAGCCGTTCATAAAATAATTTAAAGTTAAAAAAAGAAAGTCATGTTGAGTATGAAAACTCTTGTTCTCTTGTACAATTTCTGATTAACCCATATCAATTGCATGCTTTAAATAACATACCATTAAACCCCCGCCCATTTCAAGACAACCAGACCCACTTCCGGGTTAAAGCCCGCCCACTTCCGGTCTAGGCCCCGCCCAATCCGACTACAGATACGGATACAGATAATTCATATGGTTAACAGATACAGATACAGATAATGCTGTACTCGCTCATCCCTAATTTAAAGGCAGTAAGCACGCTGATCCTGCTGTACTGTAAAAACCTGTAGGCAACATTAGCCTGAGGCTTTTAATCAGTCTCAGTAGGATCGCCATAGTCAAGAGTTTCTCCACATCACTCTGCAAACATAAAGCAGCCTATTGGCTAAAACAGTCTGTGGGATTTCCTATAGATGGTTGATGTCATTTTCCAGAGAGTTGATTGGTCAGTATGCCCTCACAGAGTTAATCTCTTTTCTGGAACAAAACCTGCTCCGGAGCAGGTTAGCCTTCAGCATAAGTTACCATGGAGATCTACCCTAAGAAGTCAACCACCTTGTGCCAGGGTTAACCCTGAAGTTACCTGGCTCAAATCCTGCTTCGATGGTACAAAAAATAAAAAAGAACCAAAAAAAAAAATCATACTGATCATAAAAAAAATTAAAAGTTAATATAAGAAAGTTATGTCGAGTATGAAAACTCATTACATTTAATTACATTTTACTTCATAATTGCAACCGCATGTGCTGTATTCATTGTTGCAAAACTTGTTCTGTATATAGTTTGTTTGTTATCGTTGATCAAAACCATTGATCTGAAGCTCAATGCTGATGCTGTCATGTAAATAGTTTTCTAATCAGCAATAAATATAACAATTTCTGATCAACCTATATCAATTGCATGCTTAAAATAACATACTGGTTAAGGCCTCGCCCATTTCAAGACAACCCGACCCACTTCCGGGTTTCATTTCTGCCCACTTCCGGGGTAGGCCCCGCCCACTCCGTGTACAGATACGGATACAGATAATTCATATGGTTGACAGATACAGATACAGATAATGCTGTACTCGCTCATCCCTACCAACCAGCCTGTCAGATCAATAACTCCACACATAAAATAAGAAATAGGTGACTATAAAAACAGATCTAACACTGCAACACTGTCGTTTTAAGAGTTATAAGAGCTACACCCAAACTGCATTTTATAAGTAACATGATTACTTATAAAATGAAATTCCTTTCAGAAACAGCATCATCATGCCATGGTCTTACGGGAGCTGCCACACAAGGGGGAGTCTCCTGGTCTTTGAGTTAAAACCCCATAATCCGAATTCTCTATAAATTCTCTTCAAAAGACAAAAGGGTCAAGTTGTTCAGGTGTCCAGTCAGCAAGGATGATCTCAGGGCGTTTGGATCTGTTAAAATCTCCTGACATGCTGACATCCTCTGTCAGGATCTATGATGTTAATTGATGTTCTGTGTTCTTTTATACATTTAAAAGGTCTGATACACAGTCCAGTTCATCCAGTGAAACTGTTTGGAGTAAATTAGCCGTCCACCTGATCAATCCTGAGCTCCATCAGAGCGTCTCAATGATTTCAGAAGCTAAAAGTTGAATTCGGTTTCCTCTGGAGAGTTTTGTCTGTCCTGTCATGTCAAGATTATAACGTAAGCTTTTTTTTGTACTGCTGCTTAAACACCCCACGAAACTTGTTGTGACTTGTGCACATAACGTTTAAAATGACTGACAGCAGCCTCTCTAATCATGAAAGTAAATCGTAAAAAGAAAACACTTTACATACATACATACAGTACATTAAAACGCAAAATAAAGAAACCAGTGTGGGAGAGATGTGACCCACGATCGGTTATCATAGTTTATATTATTAACGCAGTGCAGTGAGGATCCAGACGTTTCATAGAGACAGCTTCTGTATGTTAACAGACTGGAGTTCTGACACTTCACTGATAAACCACAGAGCTGCAGAGTAACACAGGCTTCATGATGAGAGATGTTTTTATATCACATCCACACTTCTGTCCATAGCCTATATCCTCTCTGCTGTGAGTCTGCAGTTCACTTGGTGTTTTTCATTATGCTCCATTCATCCGCTTTTATAGGTCCTAATAGCAATGTGCAAAAGTACAAGCTCGCACCCATGGCTTTAAAACGGATTGGGAGATGACACTAATTGGTGTATTGCACATTATGCCCCACACACCCATGACTAATTCATAGACAAAGTAGGACCTTTTTGAACCATGCCCCCAGCGCACAGACCATTTTTAGTGCCGTCAAACTGGAAAATTGGAGAGATGGACAGCCTCAAACGTAATTGCGCCATGCGCTTCTCGCCGTGAAGCGCCCTGTGTATTGATAGGAGGCTAGCCTATATAGGCTGTATATAAAAAGATTTGCCCCTTGCCATTTTTAACTGCCCCCTCAGTCACTTCATCCTAGAGCTACATGATAAAATGCTTGCTACCTTGTTCTGGCGGCCAGCAGTGCGTAAAATAATAACACTATAATATTAGGCTATACCTGCATAAAGGGCGGAATTGCGGTCTCTCATTGAGCAGTAGTCTTTAATGGCATTTTCAGGCTATTATATATATAATAGGCCTATCGCAGAGATCTGGAGCAAGTAGTGGACTGAAGTGTTTGTGGTTTTCGTGTGAGAGGGAAAAATGTTGAATCACATAATAAGCAATGATCTCTCCTCTCTTTCTGCCGGTAGCGTTAATTAGTATAGGTTTAGAGACCACCGCTGAAGCTCAGATTATAACTTGAACCCTGTTTGAAAGCGCTTGTTTGCTCCGCTTTGGATGTGATTGCTGCATTCACACCTTCCTAAATAAACCGCACCAAGGGGGATGACGAACACTTGTGTGACTTAACAGAAATAAATGAGGCAGGTGTGAAAGCACACGAAACTCCTGGAACAGTTAGTGGTACTGCCAGCAGTGTTTCCTCTTTCTGAGGGTCTCATGAACCCACACAGATCTCTGTTTTCCTGTCCTCTGCATGTTTGTAGGCTACACCTCTCACCCTCAAACAACGCCAGAGCAAGCATCTCTGTGTTTAGCTGCTCAACACATCTGCTTTAAAAAATAGACAAAAGGAGGGTGGTTTCTCTATTTTAAAAAAAAAAAAAAAGATTAGGCTACAAATCGCTGGCGCTATAATCTTTCATCACGTAGGACAACTGATTTGGTGGTTGTAAGGGCAGGAAATTGTATTCTTCTTACACTTATTATCCATTTATGCAAGTACTTATAATAGTGCTATTTTTCTTTTATTATTATTATGTCTTATACATTGTTTAAGCTTTAACGTGTTCCTTTTATTATTATTCTTTATTATTATTCTCATTCTGCTAGTCTGTACACAGGTGTGTAGGGTTTAAGTCAAGGATGTGGAGTTGTTTTCTGTTTCTCTCCTGTTTTGTCTGGGACCAGGCAGAGCAGGCAGAGGATCTTTTTTGTTCCCAAAACATAGATACCCAGACTGTGTAAATGACTATGCATCCCTTTGTTCTGGGCCAGATGTTAGTGACTGTCTTAGAAGACAGAACCTCTGGTCCAGCTGATTCTGTTGTAGTACTTCTCTGTTATTCTCTTTTGTTAAATAAATTCTTCTAAGATAACGGTTGCTTGTAACTCCATTATTTGCCTAATCTCTCACCCGTAATCTAAATTTCCACGACAGTGGTTGCCTAGCAACATAAAAAAACACAGGGCAGGGCTGTTTTCAAAATTCAACCGAAAAGGCACTTAGCGTTTTCAACCTGCAAATCGCTTCCTGTCTGATCAGGGCTACATTACGTTACGCAGATTTGGCGCTTTTCCCACATTCCCAGAACCACCGAACGTCTCACTAACGTTACTGTCTTGCTGCTGCAGACAGAGCCGAGTGCCCTCAGGCATGGAACTGGTAAGTAATTAACGGTACTTTTCCTTATTTTCAACCACAGAGACAGTTATTATTCGAGCTAATGTTAAATTTGACCATTCCTTAACAGAAATTTACACTTTGCATTACACTATTGTAGCTGCGGTTGCACAGGGTTAGCATCAATCAATTAGCCTAACGTAAGTAAGCTAACGTTACTGACATGCATTGGTGAGAACACAAGCTAAATTATTTCTAAAGGCAGAGTAATACCATCTAATATTATACATCCTATTTTATTCAAATTAAGTATTGGTCTTTTTGGCACTCGTTTTGCTGACTTTTGTCTCTGTGTAGATTTTTGCTAATCGAGGAGCACGTGGCAGTGGGGTGAGCATGTCCAAAAGAAGAGCCAGAGTTAGTCCTGAGGCTGAGGCTATTCAGTATATTTTATCTGGGGAGGACAAACCTTGTTTTATATGTGGTCTAAACTTAAATATAATATAGGCCTAATTTTGTGACATTTAATGTGCTTTCCTTGTGCATGCATGTTGCTTATTATATGTGGCCTGCACACGTTTGATGAAAGGCTCCTCATCTCCCTGTGGAGATTACCTTGCAGGAGTGAACAGGAACAGAGGGCAGAGGAGAGTAGGCTACCGGTGAATACGGCACACTTTGGGTATATTGTGAGAAATAACATTAAGTCATCTCTACCATGAGACCGTTCAAACCAATGCAGCAGCTAGTTTATTAACGTTAATCCAGCGCTGCTGCATGTGTGGAAAAAAAACAGCGGTGGAAGAGAGGAGACTGCTGGAAAACAAGATGCCCTATTTAAGTTTATGTTCTGCTTGCTCAGCAGTTGATTAATTATGTCAAACACATTCGGAGGGGATCTGAAACGCTTTTTAAAAAATTCAGATCATTTTGGCGCTGGTGATTTTCTTTTGGCGCTCACTGAAACCTGGTGCATTAAAGCAGGCTTGGATGTTAGTTTATTTTGTGGTGGGGGTGGGGGGGCATACTCTTTAATTACAATGAACACAGGCAGTGAGCTCCGTCCTCGTTGCTCGTCAAACTAGCAAAGCAAGGAGGCATCCCCCAGCATGCTCGTCGACATCTGCCCAACATGGAGCGATTGTCCAGAGAAAATGCTTCTGCTGAGAGTATCGCCCAGTGGTTGGGCTGTTCTATGTGTTTTTGGTTTTTTCCACTTATGTTTTATTCTGAACATCTTTCAACTCCCTTTACAGCACTTACCCCAGTTTAGAGACAGTATCTTATACAAGGGATCTCAACCTTCACACCTTCTTACACATACGATAAAATCTACAGGCGAGTATGTTCAGAGACACAAAGACTAGAAAATAAAAATAAGTCACAATCATGAAGATGGAATGTGCAAACAAAACAAACTGAACAAATGTCAACTTAGGAAAAAAAACAAAAACAAACCATGGGTCGTATACAAGGTCACCAAGAAGTCTAACCTGATTCAGTCCTAATGGTCTTCCATATCTGTCATCAATGGTGCCCACCGTTCAGTGAAGATCCCTCTGTAACCTCAATATATATGTAATTTTTTCCATATTGTAAATACCTCTGAATATTGTTAGCCACTCAGCTTGTGCAGGCGACTCCTTTTTAAGCCATTTTAATGTAATTGTTTTCTTAGCAGCTACCAGAAGTATCTGTAATAAATACATGTTTTTCCTATTATGTATCAAATCTGGTTTCTTCCCTAAAATAGCCACCAGGGGGTCTCTACTCAGTCCTACATTCAGTATGTTATTAATATATGCAAAAATTAACCCCAAAAGTTATCCAGAATTGGGCATTGCCAAAATATGAAAGTGAGTCACCATTGTTTCTCCACACCCCCTCCAACAGTGACTTGAATAGTTTGGGTCCATTTTAGCCATGACTTGTGGTGTTCTGAAGAATCTGTTATTTATTCTCCATTGGAATTACTTCCATAAATTGGCATTTGTGCGCCTGGGTACATATCTCCAGCCTATCTACCCGTAGCTCCCTAGCCCACTTATCTTTCATATGAAATTAATCTACTTTTGTCATTGAAGCTATAATAGACATTAGTTATTGGTTTCCTTGGACGTTCTCCTCCCTGAATTTTAAAAAAATACTGTTCCAAAAGAGAGGGCTCTTTTAATCTGTTCCAATTTGGAAGTATGAAGCTCCTCAGCTGTAGATACCTGAAAAAATCTGTTTTTGGCAGTTTAAATTCTGCTCTCAATTGCTCAAATGATTTGAAGTTATTATTGCTGAGTAGCTGATGTACATAGCAGAGGTTCAAACATTTCCAGTTTTTGAATCCCATATCCAGCCTTAAGGGAAGAAAATCTCTAATGTGAGTTATTGGACTCAAAACAGAGAGATCGCCTGTCAGTTTAAACATCTGTTATATTTCCTTCCAAGCTGCACTCGTCATGGCCAGCCATTCTCCTAAAAAATCTCTAGTGAGTTCATTCCTACTAAAAGGGATTGCGGATAAATATCTCGGGACTGTAACATTTTTCCATGTTAAGCCATATTGTGCTCATGTCATCCAATAACCACACTATCATTGCTCATAATTGTGCCGCTAGCCAGTAATGCTTCAGATTGGGGAGGCCTAAACCCCTTCCGTCTTTGCCAGTTGCATGACTTTTATATCTAACCCTGGGTCTACTACCCTGCCATATAAACCTCGAGATGAGAGCGGTCTATGAGACCAAAAGTGGGTTTGGGTGGCTGAGATTAGCAGAGTTTGAAAGAGGAAGAGGAGCCTTGGGAGAACAGTCATCATAACAGTTTCCACCCTGAAGCGTAGTCCAGCGGTTCAAGTCATGCTTAATTTTGTCTATCAAGTTAATGTAATTACTTTGATATAAGCTAAGACCAGGGGTATAATTAGTCCCAAATATCTGATTCCCTTCTTGGGCCATCTAAATGAAAAGGCAAGCCTAATCTGTGGGGAGATTAAATCGTTCATGGAGAGTGCTTCCGTTTTAGTCACATTTACCTTATAACCTGAGTGAGATCCAAACGTCTCAATACATTTCAGCAGATGCGGGATAGATTTTATAGGGTCCGAAATATATACTAGCACATCATCTGCGTATAGCGACAGCTTGTGTTCCTCCCTACGCCTCTATACCACAGATGTCTTTGTTATTTCAGTATTAACTGTGCAAGAGGTTCTATGCTAAGGGCAAAAAGGAGAAGCGAGAGGGGGTCTACCTGTCTGCAACCCCTCCCCAACTGAAATTTTTGCGAGAAACACCCGTTTTCCCATACCGATGGTTTTGGTGACGTGCATAGCATTTGAACCCACTTAATAAAGCCAGGGCCCACACCGTATGATTTCAACACCCTGAACAGAAACGGCCAGGAGACTCGGTCGAATGCCTTTTCGGCATCCAAGGCCAGGGCCATGCATGGAACTGATCTCGATTTGGCGTAAGACATAACATTCAGTAATCGATAATCATTATCAGACAGCTGTCGGCCAGTAATAAAGCCTGTCTGGTCTGGATGTACTAGTGTCGTAATAACCGATTTAAGCCTCTTTGTCAGAATAGAGGTCAATATTTTACAATCAGAATTTAGAAGTGCTATGGGCCTATATGAACTACTTTCTGTAGGGTCCTTTCCCTCCTTATAGATGACTGAAAGTATTGACTCTTTCCAAATCGGTGGGATTTCCCCCTTTTCAAACGCACAGGCTTTAACCCTTTCCAACATAGGACTTAAGTCGTCTACAAAGATTTTATAGAATTCATTACAGAATCCATCCGAGCTCAGACTCTTTTTTTAAACCCTTGATCTCTACAATTTCCTCTCTTGTAATGGGTTGGTCCATGGCTTGTGAGTCTTCTTCTGACAGCTTTGGTAAAGTTATGCCCTCTAAATAGGCATCAATTTCTCCAAAGTCTGTGCACGTGTCCCTATTCGAGTACAGTTTCTTATAGAAACAAACGCACCCGATATCTGGTTTATATAAAAAGGGTCTATCTGGGTGCGTCATTTTTAATTTTCTGCACCGACTACGTGACACTATTTTATTAACTTTTTACTCAGGACGTGGTGTATTTACCTGCAAACCCATTGAAAAGGGATCGTTTGCCGTCGAGTACCGTGGGGAGTTTATATCAAAATATGAACAGGACAAGAGGCTCAAGAAGTACTCAGAAAAAGAAAATACTTTTTTGTTTGAATTTGAATGGAACAATAACACATGGTGGTAAGTTAAGTCATGACCTATAGAAAATCAGTTATTCTATAAAGCCTTGTGGGGGTTTTTTTTGAGGAAAAAACTTTTTGTTTTCTCCTTCTACTTTAGCATCGATGCATCCAGCGAAGATGGTTCACTGGGCCGGCTGGCGAATGATGGTCTAATTGTAAAATGAAAAAAATTACAGTACAGGGTAAACCTCTTCTTTGCTTATTCGCAATTGAAAACATCCAAGCAGAGACTGAGATAACGTGATTACGGGAATCTCAATGGCCATGGCGAAATCTGGTAAATAAGACCTCTTGAAATATCATATGGTAGAAAGTCTGTTAAAATATAATTAGATAAATACATTTCCCTTCTGGAGTGCATTTCCCCCCTGTGGAATTATTTTACTAATGAAATTGTATAAAATATGCTAATTGCTTAATTCAAAGACATGAAGGTAGAAAAGGTTCTCTTTTTGATTCTATAATATACAGACAATTTTATTATGTTTTAATGTCTTATAGTTGTGTTATAATACAATATATTTGATA
The DNA here is from genome assembly GCA_024633595.2 of Lepomis macrochirus. NCBI lineage: Eukaryota > Metazoa > Chordata > Actinopteri > Centrarchiformes > Centrarchidae > Lepomis > Lepomis macrochirus. The sequence goes on from JALXJV020000003.1 coordinate 1,317,477, forward strand.
TATTTGATCTACTTTTGACAATGTTCTTGCTTATGTAAGCTACTGCTTATGGGTTTAGATGGTTTAACTTCCAGGGAAGTAGATCCCTGTCCATTAGTGTAGAGGTTTTAGCTTTCTTTTACAGCAACAGTATAACTTAGAAGGCAGGAAGACTGACTCTCTGTTCCGTCGTTATGTCCTCATTTTGTTTGAGGCTGTTACAGGTTGAACTGTGTTTCAGATGAAGTCCTGATGTTGTATAATGTGACGCGTGTAGAGTGTGTGTTTTGTCTTCATGTCCTCATTTTGTTTCAGGCTGTGAAACATTGAGCTGTGTTTCAGATGAAGTCCTGATATTGTACTTATAAAAGTGTAGAGTGTGTGTGTATTACATTGTCCTCATATTGTGGGGAGCAGATATTGTACAGTTTTAACCATTTCCAAAGAGCCTTGAACGATAAGCCCAGATCCTCACTGACATTTTTACTGCAGTTTGTGTTGCCTAAATGCAAAGTTGATGCAGCCCTTGACTTTAGCAATGAGTCTCAGCCCAAAGGTGATAATGATAGAATGGGGTGGGATTTCTTTTAATGGAAATAGGTAGGATCATTAGTTTGTCCACAAGAAAAGATCTATATTATAATTCTGTAGATTTCTGACACATTATTGTTGTACTTCATTGCAGACATCAAGTGGCACGATCCCGACTCAACCGTCAGGAGACCCAGAAGTGAGCCAGAGATGTAGTTCGTCCTTCCAACAGGTTGCTACACATTTACTGTGGATTTTTCGTCCTTTAAAAGTAGCCCAAGACTTTTTTTGTCCCCTCCGACGCACCTGTCTCCTGTTTAGATGTGCAAAGTTAATTACTGTTTCTAGTCGTCCTTTAAAAGTAGTGGTGGGCATAGATTAATTTTTAAAATCTAGATTAATCTCACTGTAATCTTGAAATTAATCTAGATTAATCTAGATTAAAATGGCTCATTTGAATTCTGCCGAAGGAAGAATCTGAAATTATGCCGAAATATGACCGGATTTTAATTGTAGGGGATATGAATATTCATATATGTTGTCCTACAAATCCGCTGGCGAAAGACTTTTTTAAATCTACTCGATGCTTTTAACCTTACACAGTTTGTTTCTGGTCCGACACAGGTCCATGGTCACACATTAGACCTTGTTCTGTCATATGGTATACCTATTTATAATGTAGACGTATACGAAGCTGTCTTCTCTGATCACGCACCTGATTTGTACGTCAGTAGGAGAATTTGTACGTCAGTAGGAGAATTTTATAATTGATCCGAGACTTAATTGGCAGCCAGTGGAGCTTCTTCAGGATGGGAGTGATGTGAAGTCCAAGTTTTGTGTGGGTGAGCATCCTAGCCGCAGAGTTCTGGACATACTGAAGTCTGTCAGTAGCCTTGCTAGGCAGACCGAAAAGGATACCGTTGCAGTAGTCAAGTCGGGAGGTGATGAAGGAGTGGATGAGGGTCTCAGCTACAGAATTGGAAAGCCACTGTCGGAGTCTGGAGATGTTCTTAAGATGGTAAAGGCAGTTTTAATAGTGTTTTTGATGTGCTGTTGGAAGGAAAGGGTGGAGTCCATGATGACGCCCAGGTTGCGTACTTGAGGGGATGCAGAGATTGAGCAGCCATCCACATCCGATGTGATCTCACCAACCTTTTTTGAGAAGTGACTGTGGGGCAAACACCATGAGTTCTGTTTTGTCTTTATTGAGTTTGAGGAGGTTACTGTCCATCCAGTTCTTGATATCCTTCAGGCAGTTGATAAGTGGCACTGGTGGAAGGGGAGTAGATGGCTTAGTGCTGATGTAGAGCTGGGTGTCATCCGCGTAGCAGTGGAAGAGGAGTCCATGTTTCCAGATGATCATCCCAAGGGGTAGCACGCTTCCACTTCCTGCATCTGTCGAGAGCAGTCGTGTTTCTCCTACTCTCCCCTCTTTTTCTTGGCTTGCTCCTATTTTGTCCACCCTTGTCGCGTGAAACTTTTTCTCCTTTGATCAACTGCTTGCAGTTTTCCTGACACATTTGAAATGGAATTGATCAACTGGTCACTCAGCGCTATTGACAAGTTTTTTCCCTCAAACGGGCTTCACCGGGCGAGCCGACCTGCCCCAGTGGAACATTCGCTGCTGGATACGCTCGTGATTCGTGGGAGAATTGGCAAGCGGTCTGCTTGGATGTTTTATCTGTGGAGGATATCGAAGACTTATGGATAATTGGAATTTTGATAGTGGGTTTCCTGATTACCGGCCTTGGAATCTCCCTAATGTATCGTAAAATTGGTAAGACAGCCGCCACCAAATTTTACCCAAAGCTGTCTGGGGAACTTAAAGAGTGCTTAAATGAAGTGAACGAAAAGCTGAAGGTTTTACATCAGAGGGCTGATCAGAACGGTGAACTGTCTCACAACATCTCAGACCGGTCTGTGGAAGCGCAGAGGAGGATTGACACCATCGGGGCGCAGTCTGGTGAGCTGCTGAGAGTAACCACCGGACTGACGATGAAAGTAGAAGGACTGTCGAAATCACTGAATGAACTAGATGCACGTATGGCGCTGATGATGAGAGAGATTGGCCATGATGAGAGACGGTCATAAAGTTACAGAATCAACCTAAATTGGATTAAAATTATTGTCCCCCTGCCCTACCCCACCCCCCTCACCCGGACAGGACAACAACTTGCAGCTGGCCTTCCTATCTTCTCCTGCGCATTGGCTTATCTCCCCTCAAGGACAAGGCCGAATTGAACTGAACTTTTAACAACACAGACAGTCTGACGCCTCATACCTTACACTCACAAACTCACAATCTTACTTGCACCATACATACCTCGGACCCTATCCCTCCCCTCCTTCTTCAGACTGCCTCAGAAATGTTTCTCCTTACTCCTCTCTCTGATTATCCCCTCAAAAAATTCCACCATGTGACCTCATGTACTGTGTGTTGTCTTTGTGCATTTTGAATGTTGGTATACTATGTTGCTGTCTGCATTACTCCTTTCGAGAGCGTGTGGCTGCGCTGTTAATAGCAGCGGCCCGGAGGCTTGCTCCGATAAAAGGCAATTTCGTACTTGTACTTGTGCATGTATGACAATAAAGATCTCTAATCTCTCTAATCTCTAATGTTGATATTGAATAGTAGCGGGCCAAGCACCGATCCTTGAGGCACTCCATGTGAGACTGGCGCCAATTCAGAGAGGGTGCCCTTAAGGGTGATGTATTGTTGCCTGTTGGAGAGATAGGATTGAAACCAAGAATACACGGTACCAGTGAGGCCAATGAGTTCGGAGAGGCGAGTGAGAAGAATGGAGACTGTGTCGAAGGCTGCAGAAAGGTCGAGAAGAATTAAGATGCTGACATGGCCAGAGTCAGCTGCCATGAGAAGGTCATTTGTGATTTTGATGAGGGCAGTTTCAGTGCTATGATGTGTCCGGAAGCCAGATTGAAATGGCTTGTAGAGGTTGTGATGTGGCATATGATGGTTGAGTTGGGCTGCCACAGCTCTTTCCAATAACTTGCATGTAAAAGGTAGGTTTGGAGATTGGGTGCTAGTGATTTTGATCATGTGGGTCCAGGCCAGGTTTTTGAGTGTAGGGATCACCGCTGCATTTTAAAGCCCAGAAGACAGCGAGGTGTTGATGATGTTGACCAGTGTGGGGCACAGAGTTGGAAGACATGCCTTGCCCAAGGCAGTCGGCATTGGATCCTGTTTACTGGTCGAGGCCTTAGCTTTTGATACTAGCTCAAGAACTTGACCTGTATTAAGCGGGGAGAAAGAGGAGAGGCAGTCCTGTGATGTGGAGACAGTTGAAGAGTTTATGTCCAGCAACGGTGTGGTTGGGTGGGAGGAGCTGGACAGTTGCAATTGCTGGTGGATGGTTTCAACCTTTTTCTGGAAATGTTCCAGGAACCTGGAGCATAGGCCAGCAGCGTCAGATGGTTGAGGAGGGTCAGGTGGGCAAAGTAGGCGGTTGATCGTGGAAAAAAGCTGTTTAGGTGCTTTGCCATTACAGAGGCTCTGACTGCTTTCGCAAATATTCAAACCAATGTGGTGCAAACAACTCAGAGTCACTCACTTCAACAAGATTGAGGAAACAAGTTGCCACTTTGTCCACAGTACTAAGCCTAAAAGAAAATGAAATGGATCAACTTGCTACCTTTCTAGGCCATGATATACATGTCCACAGAGAATTCTATCAGCTTCCAGAGAGTACCCTGCAGCTTGCAAAAGTCAGCAAACTCTTGATAGCAATGGAAAAGGAAGTCTGTCTGACCTGCAGGGAAGGGGCTGGATGACATTGAGATCAATCCTGAAGGTGAAATTCAGTTTTAAGCATTGTTTATAAGTACTTCATATATCATATCCATCTTCTGTGTTTAGTCTGTGTTTAGGGATGAGCGAGTACAGCATTATCTGTATCTGTTAACCATATGAATTATCTGTATCTGTATTCCTACTCGGGTTGTCTTCAAATGGGCGGGGCTTTAACAGTATGTTATTTTAAGCATGCAATTTATATGGGTTGATCAGAAATTGTTATATTTATTGCTGATTAGAAAACTATTTACATGACAGCATCAGCATTGAGCTTCAGATCAATGGTTTTGATCACATTAACAAACAAACTATACACAGAACAAGTTTTGCAACAATGAATACAACACATGCGGTTGCAATTATGAAATAAAACGTAATGAACAAGAGTTTTCATACTCATCATACTTTCTTTTATTAACTTTTAATTTTTTTTATGAGCGGCTAACCTGCTCCGCAGCAGGTTATGTTCCAGAAAAGAGATTAACTCTGTGAAAACGCTGCCTACTGACCCATCAGCTCTCTGGAAAATGACATCACCATATGTAGAAAATCCCACAAACTGTTTTAGCCAATAGGCTGCTTTATGTTTGCAGCGGTGATGTGGAGAAACTCTTGACTATAGCGAGACATATATCCTACACTGACAATGTAGACTAGACTGATTCAAAGCATTAGGCTAATGTTGCCTACAGGTTTTTACAGTACAGCAGGATCAGCCTACTTACTGCATTTAAATGTGTTTAATATTTTTGATTTGCTCCCAGTCCGTTTCACACAGCCTGACGCAGCCGTTAAAATAAATGGATTTTATTTTTTTTAATGTGAGGCTGAATATTCTGTCAGTTTGGTATTGAAATACTAAATTTTAATATGAACATAGTCTATCTATTTAGGTTAGTATAACTTTCAAAGGCCGACTATAGAGACTGTAGTCATGTTCAGTCCCACCTTTTTGCGATGTGGGCGCAAAAGATGGGACGGTGAATTTTCAGTATCTTAAATGTTGAGATTCAGTCTTTCAAACATTATTTGAACACATTTCATGGCATGAACGGATTTTTCCGTTCCATTGCTTTATGAAGTTAATTTAGAACAATGTTTGGAATACTTTTGAGAATGTTAAATAAATTAATCTCATTTTTGAAGTTGCGACAAGTTTTTTAAAGTGAGGGAGAACGGCGCGAGTCTTTTAATGTGGAAACGCCGACACACAGCCGAGCTGAAAGAATAAGGCTGATATTTTCTGCAGCTCATAAGAACAAAATCAATGCATTATTATAGACTACGCCTGTTCATTTAGGCATTCACTCTGTCTGTGATTTTCTTTCTCCCTGCATGTGTCAGTTTCAGCTACTGTCGTATTTCTGTAGTGTTACAGTTTAATCCTCGATCGTAAAATATGACGCTCTGCTGACAGTGGACCTGTTCATGTCTGTTTGGTCATCTGCTGCTAACACCGCCTCTTTATGTGAAGCAGCTCCCGGCTGGATCGGGAAACCCTGGGTTAATTTACCGAGTTGATAACCAGCTTTGTGGTGCCGCTTGTCCAGATCGAGATTGTGAGGATTAGTGAAGCCAGATAAGGGAAACATATCCTGGGTTTGTTGAGCGCTTCGTGGTGCAGGACAGGTATGTGTGTGTGTGTGTGTGTGTGAGTGTGTGTGAGTGAGTAAGAGAGAGACAGAGAGAGGGGGGGTGGTGTAGCTTAATTTGTAATATTTTAAATTTATTTGTACCACAACTAGCTTTATTTTTTTTAATATAGCAAGAAAGTGTCAGACACTCACTGCTTGCGTGAAGTAAAAAAAAACTGGTCAGCTGACAGTTTAAAAAAAATCTCCGATGACCGGCAGAGAGAGAGTGAGAGAGAGAGAGAGAGGGCGCACAGTCAGCTACGCAATAACGATTTTTTTTCAATCCGAGTACAGATATTGACTCGTATTACTCGTATGATACTCGTACTCGGCAAAAATGCTTTATCCGTACCGGATACTTTCGTTTCAGCCGAGTATCGGCTCAACCTAATAACCAGCTTCGTGGTGCAGCTTATCCCATTGCGATTGTTAGGATTAGTGAAGCCAGATAACGAAAACATATGCTTGGTTTGTTGAACTTCGCTTCGTGGTGCAGGCCAGG
>JALXJV020000003.1:1324433-1347964 GCA_024633595.2 Lepomis macrochirus
AGTTCAACAAACCAAGCATATGTTTTCGTTATCTGGCTTCACTAATCCTAACAATCGCAATGGGATAAGCGGCACCACGAAGCTGGTTATCAACTCGGTAAATTAACCCAGGGTTTCCCGATCCAGCCGGGAGCGCGTTCACATAAAAGAGGTGGTGTTAGCAGCAGATGACCAAACAGACATGAACAGGTCCACTGTCAGCAGAGCGTCATATTTTATGATCGAGGATTAAACCGTAACACTACAGAAATACGACAGTAGCTGAAACTGACACATGCAGGGAGAAAGAAAATCACAGACAGAGTGAATGCCTAAATGAACAGGCGTAGTATATAATAATGCATTGATTTTGTTCTTATGAGCTGCAGAAAATATCAGCCTTATTCTTTCAGCTCGGCTGTGTGTCGATGTTTCCACATTAAAAGACTTCAGGCCGTTCTCCCTCACTTTTAAAAAAAACTTGTCGCTAACTTCAAAAAATGAGATTAATTTATTTAACATTCTCAAAAGTATTCCAAACATTGTTCTAAATTAACTTCATAAAGCAATGGAACGGAAAAATCCGTTCATGCCATGAAATGTGTTCAAATAATGTTTGAAAGACTGAATCTCAACATTTAAGATACTGAAAATTCTGGGCGCAAAAGGTGGGACGGAACATGACTACAGTCTCTATAGTCGGCCTTTGAAAGTTATACTAACCTAAATAGATAGACTATGTTCATATTAAAATTTAGTATTTCAATACCAAACTGACAGAATATTCAGCCTCACATTAAAAAAAATAAAATCCATTTATTTTTAACGGCTACGGTCAGGCTGTGTGAAACGGACTGGGAGCAAATCAAAATATTAAACACATTTAAATGCAGTAAGTAGGCTGATCCTGCTGTACTGTAAAAACCTGTAGGCAACATTAGCCTAATGCTTTGAATCAGTCTAGTCTACATTGTCAGTGTAGGATATATGTCTCGCTATAGTCAAGAGTTTCTCCACATCACCGCTGCAAACATAAAGCAGCCTATTGGCTAAAACAGTTTGTGAGATTTTCTACATATGGTGATGTCATTTTCCAGAGAGCTGATTGGTCAGTAGGCAGCGTTTTCACAGAGTTAATCTCTTTTCTGGAACATAACCTGCTCCGGAGCAGGTTAGCCGTTCATAAAAAAATTAAAAGTTAATAAAAGAAAGTATGAGGAGTATGAAAACTCTTGTTCATTACGTTTTATTTCATAATTGCAACCGCATGTGTTGTATTCATTGTTGCAAAACTTGTTCTGTATATAGTTTGTTTGTTATTGTGATCAAAACCATTGATCTGAAGCTCAATGCTGATGCTGTCATGTAAATAGTTTTCTAATCAGCAATAAATATAACAATTTCTGATCAACCCATATAAATTGCATGCTTAAAACAACATACTGTTAAAGGCTCGCCCATTTCAAGACAACCCGACCCACTTCCTGGTTAAATCCCGCCCACTTTCGTGCTAGGCCCCGCCCAGTCCGAGTACGGATACAGATACACATAATTCATATGGTTAACAGATACAGATAATGCTGTACTCGCTCATCCCTACTTTGGACCAAGTATTTAAATCAAAGACTAAACACAGAAGATGGATATGATATATGAAGTACTTATAAACAATGCTTAAAACTGAATTTCACCTTCAGGATTGATCTCAATGTCATCCAGCCCCTTCCCCTGCAGGTCAGACAGACTTCCTTTTTCCATTGCTATCAAGAGTTTGCTGACTTTTGCAAGCTGCAGGGTACTCTCTGGAAGCTGATCGAATTCTCTGTGGACATGTATATCATGGCCTAGAAAGGTAGCAAGTTGATCCATTTCATTTTCTTTTAGGCTTAGTACTGTGGACAAAGTGGCAACTTGTTTCCTCAATCTTGTTGAAGTGAGTGACTCTGGGTTGTTTGCACCACATTGGTTTGAATATTTCGCGAAAGCAGTCAGAGCCTCTGTAATGGCAAAGCACCTAAACAGCTTTTTTCCACGATCAACCGCCTACTTTGCCCACCTGACCCTCCTCAACCATCTGACGCTGCTGGCCTATGCTCCAGGTTCCTGGAACATTTCCAGAAAAAGGAAGAAACCATCCACCAGCAATTGCAACTGTCCAGCTCCTCCCACCCAACCACACCGTTGCTGGACATAGACTCTTCAACTGTCTCCACATCACAGGACTGCCTCTCCTCTTTCTCCCCGCTTAATACAGGTCAAGTTCTTGAGCTAGTATCAAAAGCTAAGGCCTCGACCAGTAAACAGGATCCAATGCCGACTGCCTTGGGCAAGGCATGTCTTCCAACTCTGTGCCCCACACTGGTCAACATCATCAACACCTCGCTGTCTTCTGGGCTTTAAAAATGCAGCGGTGATCCCTACACTCAAAAAACCTGGCCTGGACCCACATGATCCAAATCACTAGCACCCAATCTCCAAACCTACCTTTTACATGCAAGTTATTGGAAAGAGCTGTGGCAGCCCAACTCAACCATCATATGCCACATCACAACCTCTACAAGCCATTTCAATCTGGCTTCCGGACACATCATAGCACTGAAACTGCCCTCATCAAAATCACAAATGACCTTCTCATGGCAGCTGACTCTGGCCATGTCAGCATCTTAATTCTTCTCGACCTTTCTGCAGCCTTCGACACAGTCTCCATTCTTCTCACTCGCCTCTCCAAACTCATTGGCCTCACTGGTACTGTGTATTCTTGGTTTCAATCCTATCTCTCCAACAGGCAACAATACATCACCCGTAAGGGCACCCGCTCTGAATTGGCGCCAGTCTCACATGGAGTGCCTCAAGGATCGGTGCTTGGCCCGCTACTATTCAATATCAACATGCTACCCCTTGGGATGATCATCTGGAAACATGGACTCCTCTTCCACTGCTACGCGGATGACACCCAGCTCTACATCAGCACTAAGCCATCTACTCCCCTTCCACCAGTGCCACTTATCAACTGCCTGAAGGATATCAAGAACTGGATGGACAGTAACCTCCTCAAACTCAATAAAGACAAAACAGAACTCATGGTGTTTGCCCCACAGTCACTTCTCAAAAAGGTTGGTGAGATCACATCGGATGTGGATGGCTGCTCAATCTCTGCATCCCCTCAAGTACGCAACCTAAGCGCCATCATGGACTCCACCCTTTCCTTCCAACAGCACATCAAAAACACTACTAAAACTGCCTTTTACCATCTTAAGAACATCTCCAGACTCCGACAGTGGCTTTCCAATTCTGTAGCTGAGACCCTCATCCACTCCTTCATCACCTCCCGACTTGACTACTGCAACGGTATCCTTTTCGGTCTGCCTAGCAAGGCTACTGACAGACTTCAGTATGTCCAGAACTCTGCGGCTAGGATGCTCACCCACACAAAACTTGGACTTCACATCACTCCCATCCTGAAGAAGCTCCACTGGCTGCCAATTAAGTCTCGGATCAATTATAAAATTCTCCTACTGACGTACAAATTCTCCTACTGACGCATACAAATCAGGTGCGTGATCAGAGAAGACAGCTTCAGATATCGTCTACATTATAAATAGGTATACCATATGACAGAACAAGGTCTAATGTGTGACCATGGACCTGTGTCGGACCAGAAACAAACTGTGTAAGGTTAAAAGCATCGAGTAGATTTAAAAGTCTTTCGCCAGCGGATTTGTAGGACAACATATATGAATATTCATATCCCCTACAATTAAAATCCGGTCATATTTCGGCATAATTTCAGATTCTTCCTTCGGCAGAATTCAAATGAGCCATTTTAATCTAGATTAATCTAGATTAATTTCAAGATTACAGTGAGATTAATCTAGATTTTAAAAATTAATCTATGCCCACCACTACTTTTAAAGGACGACTAGAAACAGTAATTAACTTCGCACATCTAAACAGGAGACAGGTGCGTCGGAGGGGACAAAAAAGTCTTGGGCTACTTTTAAAGGACGAAAAATCCACAGTAAATGTGTAGCAACCTGTTGGAAGGACGAACTAGATCTCTGGCTCACTTCTGGGTCTCCTGACGGTTGAGTCGGGATCGTGCCACTTGATGTCTGCAATGAAGTACAACAATAATGTGTCAGAAATCTACAGAATTATAATATAGATCTTTTCTTGTGGACAAACTAATGATCCTACCTATTTCCGATAAAAGAAATCCCACCCCATTCTATCATTATCACCTTTGGGCTGAGACTCATTGCTAAAGTCAAGGGCTGCATCAACTTTGCATTTAGGCAACACAAACTGCAGTAAAAATGTCAGTGAGGATCTGGGCTTATCGTTCAAGGCTCTTTGGAAATGGTTAAAACTGTACAATATCTGCTCCCCACAATATGAGGACAATGTAATACACACACACGCTACACTTTTATAAATACAATATCAGGACTTCATCTGAAACACAGCTAAATGTTTCACAGCCTGAAACAAAATGAGGACATGAAGACAAAACACACACTCTACACGCGTCACATTATACAACATCAGGACTTCATCTGAAACACAGTTCAACCTGTAACAGCCTCAAACAAAATGAGGACATGACGACAAAACACACACTCTACACGCGTCACATTATACAATATCAGGACTTCATCTGAAACACAGTTCAACCTGTAACAGCCTCAAACAAAATGAGGACATAACGACGGAACAGAGAGTCAGTCTTCCTGCCTTCTAAGTTATACTGTTGCTGTAAAAGAAAGCTAAAACCTCTACACTAATGGACAGGGATCTACTTTCCTGGAAGTTAAACCATCTAAACCCATAAGCAGTAGCTTACATAAGCAAGAACATTGTCAAAAGTAGATCAAATATATTGTATTATAACACAACTATAAGACATTAAAACATAATAAAATTGTCTGTATATTATAGAATCAAAAAGAGAACCTTTTCTACCTTCATGTCTTTGAATTAAGCAATTAGCATATTTTATACAATTTCATTAGTAAAATAATTCCACAGGGGGGAAATGCACTCCAGAAGGGAAATGTATTTATCTAATTATATTTTAACAGACTTTCTACCATATGATATTTCAAGAGGTCTTATTTACCAGATTTCGCCATGGCCATTGAGATTCCCGTAATCACATGTTATCTCAGTCTCTGCTTGGATGTTTTCAATTGCGAATAAGCAAAGAAGAGGTTTACCCTGTACTGTAATTTTTTTCATTTTACAATTAGATTTTTTGTGACCATCATTCACCAGCCGGCCCAGTGAACCATCTTCGCTGGATGCATCGATGCTAAAGTAGAAGGAGAAAACAAAAAGTTTTTTCCTCAAAAAAAACACAAGGCTTTATAGAATAACTGATTTTCTATAGGTCATGACTTAACTTACCACCATGTGTTATTGTTCCATTCAAATTCAAACAAAAAATTATTTTCTTTTTCTGAGTACTTCTTGAGCCTCTTGTCCTGTTCATATTTTGATATAAACTCCCCACGGTACTCGACGGCAAACGATCCCTTTTCAATGGGTTTGCAGGTAAATACACCACGTCCTGAGTAAAAAGTTAATAAAATAGTGTCACGTAGTCGTGCAGAAAATTAAAAATGACGACCCAGATAGACCCTTTTTATATAAACCAGATGAGATATCGGGTGCGTTTGTTTCTATAAGAAACTGTACTCGAATAGGGACACATGCACAGACTTTGGAGAAATTGATGCCTATTTAGAGGGCATAACTTTACCAAAGCTGTCAGAAGAAGACTCACAAGCCATGGACCGACCCATTACAAGAGACGAAATTGTAGAGATCAAGGGTTTAAAAAATGGTAAGAGTCTGAGCTCGGATGGATTCTGTAATGAATTCTATAAAATCTTTGTAGACGACTTAAGTCCTATGTTGGAAAGGGCTAAAGCCTGTGCGTTTGAAAAGGGGGAAATCCCACCGATTTGGAAAGAGTCAATACTTTCAGTCATCTATAAGGAGGGAAAGGACCCTACAGAATGTAGTTCATATAGGCCCATAGCACTTCTAAATTCTGATTGTAAAATATTGACCTCTATTCTGACAAAGAGGCTTAAATCGGTTATTACGACACTAGTACATCCAGACCAGACAGGCTTTATTACTGGCCGACAGCTGTCTGATAATAATTATCGATTACTGAATGTTATGTCTTACGCCAAATCGAGATCAGTTCCATCAGTTCCATGCATGGAACCAAAAGCATCGGTATGGGAAAACGGGTGTTTCTTGCAAAAATTTCAGTTGGGGAGGGGTTTCAGACAGGTAGACCCCCTCTCGCTTCTCCTTTTTGCCCTTAGCATAGAACCTCTTGCACAGTTAATACGAAATAACAAAGACATCTGTGGTATAGAGGCGGGCGGGGAGGAACACAAGCTGTCGCTATACGCAGATGATGTGCTAGTATATATTTCGGACCCTATAAAATCTATCCCGCATCTGCTGAAATGTATTGAGACGTTTGGATCTCACTCAGGTTATAAGGTAAATGTGACTAAAACGGAAGCACTCCCCATGAACGATTTAATCTCCCCACAGATTAGGCTTGCCTTTTCATTTAGATGGCCCAAGAAGGGAATCAGATATTTGGGACTAATTATACCCTCTGGTCTTAGCTTATATCAAAGTAATTACATTAACTTGATAGACAAAATTAAGCATGACTTGAACCGCTGGACTACGCTTCAGGGTGGAAACTGTTAGGATGACTGTTCTCCCAAGGCTCCTCTTCCTCTTTCAAACTCTGCCGGTTTGAGACCCAGGGTTAGATACAAAGTCATGCAACTGGCAAAGATGGAAGGGGGTTTAGGCCTCCCCAATCTGAAGCATTACTGGCTAGCGGCACAATTGCGAGCAATGATAGTGTGGTTATTGGATGACATGAGCACAATATGGCTTAACATGGAAAAATGTTACAGTCCCGATATGCCTTTATCCGCAATCCCTTTTAGTAGGAATGAACTCACTAGAGATTTTTTAGGAGAATGGCTGGCCATGACAAGTGCAGCTTGGAAGGAAATACAACAGATGTTTAAACTGACAGGCGATCTCTCTGTTTTGAGTCCAATAACTCACATTAGAGATTTTCTTCCCTTAAGGCTGGATATGGGATTCAAAAACTGGAAATGTTTGAACCTCTGCTATGTACATCAGCTACTCAGCAATAATAACTTCAAATCATTTGAGCAATTGAGAGCAGAATTTAAACTGCCAAAAACAGATTTTTTCAGGTATCTACAGCTGAGGAGCTTCATACTTCCAAATTGGAACAGATTAAAAGAGCCCTCTCTTTTGGAACAGTATTTTTTAAAAATTCAGGGAGGAGAACGTCCAAGGAAACCAATAACTAATGTCTATTATAGCTTCAATGACAAAAGTAGATTAATTTCATACGAAAGATAAGTGGGCTAGGGAGCTACGGGTAGATATAGGGGAAGAAGCTTGGCTGGAGATATGTACCCAGGCGTACAAATGCCAATTTATGGAAGTAATTCCAATGGAGAATAAATAACAGATTCTTCAGAACACCACAAGTCATGGCTAAAATGGACCCAAACCATTCAAGTCACTGTTAGAGGGGGTGTGGAGAAACAATGGTGACTCACTCTCATATTTTTGGCAATGCCCAATTCTGGATAACTTTTGGGGGTTAATTTTTGCATATATTAATAACATACTGAATGTAGGACTGAGTAGAGACCCCCTGGTGGCTATTTTAGGGAAGAAACCAGATTTGATACATAATAGGAAAAACATGTATTTATTACAGATACTTCTGGTAGCTGCTAAGAAAACAATTACATTAAAATGGCTTAAAAAGGAGTCGCCTGCACAAGCTGAGTGGCTAACAATATTCAGAGGTATTTACAATATGGAAAAAATTACATACATATTGAGGTTACAGAGGGATCTTCACTGAACGGTGGGCACCAGACCATTAGGACTGAATCAGGTTAGACTTCTTGGTGACCTTGTGTACGACCCATGGTTTGTTTTGTTTTTTTCCTAAGTTGACATTTGTTCAGTTTGTTTTGTTTGCACATTCCATCTTCATGATTGTGACTTATTTTTATTTTCTAGTCTTTGTGTCTCTGAACATACTCGCCTGTAGATTTTATCGTATGTGTAAGAAGGTGTGAAGGTTGAGATCCCTTGTATAAGATACTGTCTCTAAACTGGGGTAAGTGCTGTAAAGGGAGTTGAAAGATGTTCAGAATAAAACACAAGTGGAAAAAAACAAAAAACACATAGAACAGCCCAACCACTGGGCGATACTCTCAGCAGAAGCATTTTCTCTGGACAATCGCTCCATGTTGGGCATATGTCGACGAGCATGCTGGGGGATGTGGCTCCTTGCTTTGCTAGTTTGACGAGCAACGAGGACGGAGCTCACTGCCTGTGTTCATTGTAATTAAAGAGTATACCCCCCCCCCCCCAAAAAAATAGTGTCAAGTAATGCAACCAGAGTTACAGTTAAGAATCGCTATTAATGAGATGTTGACAAACCACAAAATAAACTAACATCCAAGCCCGCTTTAATGCACCAGGTTTCAGTGAGCGCCAAAAGAAAATCACCAGCGCCAAAATGATCTGAATTTTTTAAAAAGCGTTCCAGATCCCCTCCGAATGTGTTTGTCATAATTTATTAATCAACTGCTGAGCAAGCAGAACATAAACTTAAATAGGGCATCTTGTTTTCCAGCAGTCTCCTCTCTTCCACCGCTGTTTTTTTTCCACAAATGCAGCAGCGCTGGATTAACGTTAATAAACTAGCTGCTGCATTGGTTTGAACGGTCTCATGGTAGAGATAACTTAATGTTATTTCTCACAATATACCCAAAGTGTGCCGTATTCACCGGTAGCCTACTCTCCTCTGCCCTCTGTTCCTGTTCACTCCTGCAAGGTAATCTCCACAGGGAGATGAGGAGCCTTTCATCAAACATGTGCAGGCCACATATAATAAGCAACATCATGCACAAGGAAAGCACATTAAATGTCACAAAATTAGGCCTATATTATATTTAAGTTTAGACCACATATAAAACAAGGTTTGTCCTCCCCAGATAAAATATACTGAATAGCCTCAGCCTCAGGACTAACTCTGGCTCTTCTTTTGGACATGCTCACCCCACTCCCACATGCTCCTCGATTAGCAAAAATCTACACAGAGACAAAAAATCAGCAAAACGAGTGCCAAAAAGACCAATACTTAATTTGAATAAAATAGGATGTATAATATTAGATGGTATTTCTCTGCCTTTAGAAATAATTTAGCTTATGTTCTCACCAATGCATGTCAGTAACGTTAGCTTACTTACGTTAGGCTAATTGATTGATGCTAACCCTGTGCAACCGCAGCTACAATAGTGTAATGCAAAGTGTCAATTTCTGTTAAAGAATGGTCAAATTTAACATAAGCTCGAATAATAACTGTCTCTGTGGTTGAAAATAAGGAAAAGTAACGTTAATTACTTACCAGACCATGCCTGAGGGCAGCTCTGGGACACTCTACCAGAAACGTACAATTCCACTTCTAAATATCTTGGAGAAAAATAGATCTTATTCTTTAATCTGAAGATTGAGTCATATGGTAGACACTTTAAACTATCGGAAACGCATAATGTGCCATCTCAGCATGTTTTTATTTTTGAATAAAATACATTTGTGTTTAGGTGTTTCACACCTAAATGTGTGACACACCTAAAGTTGTGTCTGTCTGTTGTCTGTCTATACAGCTCGATGTACTTTTTATTTATTTTTTCATTGTTTTTGTGATGTGATGCAATCTAGGACCCCCTCGAAAACGAGATGGTGCATCTCAAGGGGTTTATTCCTAATAAATTTTGAATAAATTGTCAGGCCCTGTCACAGACAAATTTGTATATGTCAGAATGGTTTTCTAATGAATTAGTTTGACACAAATAGTATTTTCTTATTGATTACATGTCCCTGATTGTATCTAACATGGCATTATAATTTTTGTAAGAAATATAAGCAATGTTTTGGTCTAATGCAGTGAATGGAAAGTCCAGAATAACCGCCGGGCACTTATATAGTTGTAAAAAAAAACTATGTTAACATAGGATATTTTACCAACACATAATGGTGGGTATATACTGCCACCTTCATCTACACAGTTAAGACAATTAATTAATCCATATTATCTCAAATATGACATTTTTTATCATAATATTTAATGTGACAGGACTGACTGTGGCGTGACAGGGCTGACAGTGTTGTGATGACTGACATGCAGGACAGGATATGTTTAAGTATTGGTAAATGTTACGTCCCGTAAGGTCCTGCTCTGGGATTGTTTGTTTGTTCTAGCTTCTGGGTGTTCCTCTCTCTCTCTTTGTTGTGCTCTTCCCCTAGGTGCCCCAACTTCGTGCAGCTACAGCTGATTGGGCTAATCAGCTGCAGGTATAAGGAGTCCTCAGTGTGGAGAGTGGTGGGTAGCGTGGTGGAGAAGTGTTGGAGAGTGTCGTGGAGAGAGAACTGTGTGGAGGACCGTGTGGAGAACCGTTTTGGTGAAGATTTGAGTTTAGACTAACCTTGTTTTCTTTTGTTTTAGTAGCCGCTCCCTTGGTTCTGTGGTGATTGAATTCCCCGTTAATCGTCTCCGGTGGAGATCGTTTTGTTTTTTGGTTCTTTCTTATAATAAAACTTCTGGTAAACTTAAACCCGCTTCTGCCACTTGACTTCCCAACCCGGGAACACATTTAATTGTTAGTCCCACATCCCCTGGATGCCACCGGGACGTAACAATTTTGGGGGCTCGTCCGGGAGTTTTCTTTACTGAGAAGTCGAAGTTGGTAGTTTTTGTTGCGCTTGTGTGTATTTTGGAGTGGTAAGTTGAACAGTGTTTAATAGTGTGTTGCCCTGTGTTACCTCTGCTTGAAACTGTTTCTCAGCTCAGATAGGCGGTGTCCAGCTGGGCTGATTACAGTCCTTCCATCGGGCACTCATTTATTATTTTGCCTTTGTTGTTTTTGGAGTCAAATCCTGAGCGGAGACGCATTCTCCAAAGGGGGCTGGCGTTTCAGGGCTACGGCCGCTGATGTGTGCCTGTAAGACGCTTCGAGCTCAGTACGGCTCTGAAGATAGATAGGTAAGCGTTTGTGTCCAACCCGTCTGTCAGTCAATTGGACAGGTGTAAGAAACGGGATCTGCATTTAATTGCTGAACACTACAACATAGATGTTTCCACCTCGCTACGTAAAGATCAGCTGAGAGCTGCGGTTATGAAGGGCCTGGTCGGGCAGGGAGTGCTTGTTACGCCTGGACCGGGGGGCAGCTCGGATGCTGAAGGGACGAGTGAGGGGGAGGGTCAAGCGGTTGCTACACCCGCACAGCAATATGTAGAATCGGTGGGAAAACCAGTTACCTTGCCACCATTTGTACCTCTGTCCACAGAATCTTCTCCAGGTTCAAAGCTGGATGCGCGGCTGAAGGTGCGTCTGCAGCGTCTCCAGATGGAACGGGAGGAACGAGAGCGGGAGTTTCAGCTCCACCGAGAGCTGGAGCTGAGAAAGCTGGAGGCTGAGACGGCTTTAAAGATGCGCCAGGTGGAGCGAGAGTGGGGGGCCAGGAAGTTACTCCTGGGGGTGAGCATTCCCACAGTAAAACCAGCACTTCCACATTCGATGTAAGTAGGAACATTTAATTGGTTCCGGTCTTCAGAGAGTCGGAGGTTGAGGTATACTTTGGCGTGTTCGAGAGCATTGCTGCAGCCTTGCAATGGCCTAAAGATGTGTGGGCGATTTTATTGCAGTGTCGACTGACGGGGAAAGCTCAGGAAGCCTGCTCTGTTTTGTCGGTGGAAGATGGGCTAAGCTACGAGAAGGTAAAAAGTGCTATTCTCCATGCTTACGAACTGGTGCCAGAGGCCTATAGACAACGTTTTCGTGGCCTTAGGAAGAACTCTGACCGATCGTATGTTGATTTAGCTCGAGAAAAGAGAACACTATTTGAAAGGTGGTGTGCAGCCAGTAAAGTGGATGATTTCACCTCTTTGACGGAGCTAGTGCTAGTGGAGGAGTTTAAAAACTGTTTACCCGAACGTGTTGCAGTTTATCTAAATGAGCAAAAAGTCTCCTCCCTACGGCAAGCTGCTACACTGGCCGATGAGTTCACGCTCACCCACAAGGCCTCGTTCAGCAAGCGTCACTCTTCTCCACCAGTGTGCGCACAGGAATCTGTCCGTCGTGTGGGTGGTAATGGCAGCCGTAAGTCTAGTGTCAATGGTTCTGTGTCTGAGAGACTGTGTTTCTTCTGTCGGAAGCCTGGCCATTTAATAGCTGACTGTGAGGCCTGGAAGGACACACAGGGTTTGGGGGCGAGAGAACCACGGGTGGTGGGGGTAGTGACAACTCTGTCATCTTTGTCCCGTGATGGACCAGACGAGTGTTTGAAACCCTTCATCTCTAAAGGTTTTATCTCCCTCACAGGGAAGGCCGGTGATCAGCGCCCTGTGAAGGTGCTTCGGGATACTGCATGCTCTCAGTCCCTAGTCCTCTCTAGTGCTCTCCCGGTAGCCGTAAGTGACAGGTCGGACGTGAGTGCGGAGATAAGGGGCATAGAGATGGGTTGTGTACCCGTACCTTTGCGCCGAGTTCACCTAAAGTCCAATCTTGTGACAGGTTCATTCATGGTAGGTGTCCGGCCGAGTTTTCCAGTGAAGGGCATTGACTTTATCATGGGGAACGACATTGCGGGAGGGAAGGTGTTTCCAGTCCCGGATGTAGTTGCTGTTCCCATCCCTATGAAAAAAGGTGTGTCTAGGGGTTCTGCTACTTGCAGGTCAGATAGACCAGGCAAGCTGACGAAAATTGTGGATATGTCTGTCTGATTCTGCTGACTGTTTGTTGCACACACCTGAGGCCCTTGTTAAGGAGTCGGGAAGTGACCCCCTTTTAGCTAGGCCTGTAAGTGGGAAGTCAAGGCGTATCCGCAAGTGTCGGGAGGTGTTGCGTCGTCCGACACAGCTAGCAGGGAGGTCTTTTTCCTCTTTACAGGATGCCATGGGGAAACGGGTCAACAACCAAGCGGTGGCATGGAAGTTTCGACCAGGGATGTGGCTGGGGCCTTGCGGCCCAAACTCAGCTCAGCTCCGGCCGTCAAAGCCAGTGGGTGAGACTGTCAGGAGCTGTGCTGGTGACGTACAAACCCAGATGTTAAGGGTTTGCTCTTATGGGAGGGGGTGTTACGTCCCGTAAGGTCCTGCTCTGGGATTGTTTGTTTGTTCTAGCTTCTGGGTGTTCCTCTCTCTCTCTTTGTTGTGCTCTTCCCCTAGGTGCCCCAACTTCGCGCAGCTGTAAGGAGTCCTCAGTGTGGAGAGTGGTGGGTAGCGTGGTGGAGAAGTGTTGGAGAGTGTCGTGGAGAGAGAACTGTGTGGAGAACTGTGTGGAGAACCGTTTTGGTGAAGATCTGAGTTTAGACTAACCTTGTTTTCTTTTGTTTTAGTAGCCGCTCCCTTGGTTCTGTGGTGATTGAATTCTCCGTTAATCGTCTCCGGTGGAGATCGTTTTGTTTTTTGGTTCTTTCTTATAATAAAACTTCTGGTAAACTTAAACCCGCTTCTGCCACTTGACTTCCCAACCCGGGAACACATTTAATTGTTAGTCCCACATCCCCTGGATGCCACCGGGACGTAACAGTAAACATTCCTATTTTAATTTCTTACTATGATTTTAATGTTAATGTAACATTAAACTAATTCAGATATGTTCAGCCAGTGACATATAATAATGACCAAATTCATAAAAAAATGACAACTGAGACCAAACATATTTGTAATTCAATAGATTTAGAAGTTATTCAGTTAACAAAACAGTTGTTTACCACAAGATCCACTGTGCTTTCAATCATTTCACATAATCTTCATCAGCAAATACTGTAGGCTTTACCAGCTAAAGATATAAAAATTATACATTAAAGTGTTATTATTTTACGCACTGCTGGCCGCCAGAACACAGTAGCAAGCATTTTATCACATGTAGCGCTAGGATGAAGTGACTGAGGGGGCAGTTAAAATGGCAAGGGGCAAATCTTTTTATACATAGCCTATATAGGCTAGCCTCCTATCAATACACAGGGCCCTTCACGCCGTGAAGCGCATGGCACAGTTACGTTTGAGGCTGTCCATCTCTCCAATTTTCCAGTTTGACGGCACTAAAAATGGTCTGTGCGCTGGGGGCATGGTTCAAAAAGGTCCTACTTTGTCTATGAGTTAGTCATGGGTGTGTCGGGCATAATGTGCAAAACACCAATTAGTGTCATCTCCCAATCCGTTTTAAAGCCATGGGTGTGCGCTTGTACTTTTGCACATTGCTATTAGGACCTAATAGCTATAATAGCTATAATAGCGGATGAATGGAGCATAATGAAAGACACCAACTGAACTGCAGACTCACAGCAGAGAAGATATAGGCTATGGACAGAAGTGTGGATGTGATATAAAAACATCTCTCATCATGAAGCCTGTGTTACTCTGCAGCTCTGTGGTTTATCAGTGAAGTGTCAGAACTCCAGTTTGTTAACATACAGAAGCTGTCTCTATGAAACGTCTGGATCCTCAGTGCACTGTGTTAATATAAACTATGATAACCGATCGTGGTCACATCTCTCCCACACTGGTTTCTTTATTTTGCGTTTTAATGTACTGTATGTATGCATGTAAAGTGTTTTCTTTTACGATTTACGTTCATGATTAGAGAGGCTGCTGTCAGTCATTTTTAACGTTATGTGCGTAATAAAGTCACAACAAGTTTCGTGGAGCTCAGGATTGATCAGGTGGACGGCTACTTTACTCCAAACAGTTTCACTGGATGAACTGGACTGTGTATGAGACCTTTTAAATGTATAAAAGAACACAGAACATCAATTAACATCATAGATCCTGACAGAGGATGTCAGCATGTCAGGAGATTTTAATAATCAATGAAGTTATTCTGCTGTGCATCGTGCGTAAATGTGCACCGTGTCACAGATGCGCCCTAAAATAACAAAAACAGTGAAATATTGTGCCATTGACTTTCAGCCTGTTTTTGGGTCAGTGGTGTCAACTGCACTGATTGGAAACTAGACACTTGAGATGCGCTTTGCTTCGCTTCAAGTCCTGGGTGCAAAATAAGGCCAATAATCTTTTTGGTCTTTTTGATATCTGTAGGTTATCAGCCTGCTATGCCAATTTCTGTATGTTTTCATCTTTTGGGTGGAAAATGTCGGTGGTGCATCATTTATTTTGACGATCATGCCTCCCTAAAAGTTTTCACTTTATGCTGCCTAGCCTTGCTGTTGGCAAATAAAAATGAATATAGCGTTTGTGCATGTCTGCATGTCTAGCCTACTCTGTGCAAGTGGATCGCTGTCAGATGATGAGCTGCTCAGAGCACTCTTTCTATGAGGTGCCCAGGACGCAAAAACAGCCTGCGCTCAATGCCAATAGAAAATTATTTTAAAAAAGGCCCTCTCACTGCAAAAAAACGTGTTCTGTCTGATCCCGGGACGCCGGGAGGAAGGCTGGGAGGAACGCGCCACTCACTGCTGTTATCATAATCATTGCACTGCACCGCAACGTTGAGACACTTTTCTCGCACAGGATCCAAACGCCCTGAGATCATTCTTGCTGACTGGACACCTGAACAACTTGACCCTTTTGTCTTTTGAAGAGAATTTATAGAGACTTCGGATTATGAGGTTTAAACTCAAAGACCAGGAGACTCCCCCTTGTGTGGCAGCTCCCGTAAGACCGTTTCCATGGCATGATGATGCTGTTTCTGAAAGGAATTTCATTTTATAAGTAATCATGTACAATTTGGGTGTAGCTCTTATAACTCTTAAAATGAGAGTGTTGCTCTCGTTTTAAGCTGAGTGTTAGATCTGTTTTTATAGTCACCTATTTCTTATTTTATGTGTGGAGTTATTGATCTGACAGACTGGTTGGTAGGTAGGGATGAGCGAGTACAGCATTATCTGTATCTGTATCTGTCAACCATATGAATTATCTGTATCCGTATCTGTACACGGAGTGGGCGGGACCTACCCCGGAAGTGGGCGAGAATTAAACCCGGAAGTGGGTCGGGTTGTCTTGAAATGGGCGGTGCCTTAATCAGTATGTTATTTTAAGCATGCAATTGATATGGGTTGATCAGAAATTGTTATATTTATTGCTGATTACAACTATTTACATGACAGCATCAGCATTGAGCTTCAGATCGATGGTTTTGATCACGATAACAAACTATATACAGAACAAGTTTTGCAACAATGAATACAACGCATGCGGTTGCAATTATTAAGTAAAATGTAATGAAATGTAATGAGTTTTCATACTCAACATAACTTTCTTTTATTAACTTAATTTTTTATGATCAGTAGGATTTTTATTTTTATTTTTTGTACCACGAAGCAGGATTTGAGCCAGGTAACTTCGGGTTAACCCTGGCACAAGGTGGTTCACTTCTTAGGGTAGATCTCCATGGTAACTTATGCTGAAGGCTAACCTGCTCCGGAGCAGGTTATGTTCCAGAGAAGAGATTAACTCTGTGAGGGCATACTGACCAATCAGCTCTCTGGAAAATGACATCAACCATCTGTAGGAAATTCTACAGACTATTTTAGCCAATAGGCTGCTTTATGTTTGGTGATGTGGAGAAACTCTTGACTATGGCGATCCTACAGAGACTGATTAAAAGCCTCAGGCTAATGTTGCCTACAGGTTTTTACAGCAGGATCAGCCTACTTACTGCCTTTAAATGTCTTTAATAATTTTTATTTGCTCCCAGTTCGTTTCACACAGCCTGACGCAGCCGTTAAAATAAATGGATTTTATTTTTCTTATGAGAGGCTGAATATTATGAGTAGTTTGGTAGGGATATTGAAATACTAGATTTTAATATGAACGTAGGCTGTTTATTTAGGTTAGTATTAGGGTTGAGCCGGATACTCGGGTGAAACGAGTATCCGGTACGGATAAAGCATTTTTGCTGAGTACGAGTATTATACGAGTAATACGAGTCAATATCTGTACTCGGATTGAAAAAAAATCCTCATTGTGTAGCTGACTGTGCGCACTCTCTCTCTCTCTCTCTCTCTGCCGGTCATCGGAGATTTTTTTTTAAACTCAGCTGCTCTAACCTTTTTTTTACTTCACACACTGAGTGTCTGACACTTTCTTGCTGTATTTAAAAAATAAAAGTTAGTTGTGGTATAAATAAATTATTCAAAATAATATTACAAATTAAGCTACACACACAACCCCCCCCCTCCCCCCGTCTCTTACTCACTCACTCACGCAAACATACCTGGCCTGCACCACGAAGCGAGTTCAACAAACCCAGGATATGTTTATGTTATCTGGCTTCACTAACCCTAACAAGCGGGATAAGCGGCACCACGAAGCTGGTTATCAACTCGGTAAATTAACACAGGGTTTCCCGATCCAGCCGGGAGCGCGTTCACATAAAAGAGGCGGTGTTAGCAGCAGATGACCAAACAGACATGAACAGGTCCACTGTCAGCAGAGCGTCATATTTTATGATCGAGGATTAAACTGTAACACTACAGAAATACGACAGCAGCACGGCTGAAACTGACACATGCAGGGAGACAGAAAATCGCAGACAGAGTGAATGTCTAAATCAGTGTTTCTCAACGGGGGCGGTACCGCCCCCCAAGGGGCGTTCCAAGGACGATGGGGGGCGCTGAAAGCAATATTTTAGAAAGGGGGCTGAGCTGCTTTTGGGGGGCGTTTGTTGGTTGGAAATTCTAAGGTGAGTTTACACTTAAGACTCACAACAATACGAGATTAAACTTTAAATTACGAGAATTCATACTGAACGCCTTGTTATCGCGAGTTGTTACACATTTACATGAGGGATATTCCGCTGTCGGACTCACCCTGAAAGCATCTTCGTTGCGACACCAGCTGACTGTTGTCGACCCTCCTCGCGCTGTGAGTTGCAGACAGTTTGTGCCAAAGCGGACATATAGGTAGTTTCAGTCAGCTATAAAAATGTAACGTTAAAACTGAAGCCCTGTCTCAGCTCTGTTGGGGACTGTTAGCAGCACTTTATCAGAGGTGCTGAAGTTAAGCTGTGTTGAATTAATCGTGAGCTTCCTGTGTGATCACAGGTGTGTCGGTTAGTTTCGTTTTCATTCAGTTTTGTCTGTCAGAGGCGAGGGAAGCGAATCAGTAACATAATGCAGTAAAATATTATGAATTCTCTTTAAATAGGCTTTAAATGACGTTAGTCTCCTATAACGCTCTTTTTTTCTTTACATGTCAGAGAACACAGACCTGTGGGAGAGATTCTGAATGTGCAGAAAGTTTTGAACATGAGCAGATAAGTTAAAGTATTTCCCATACGTTCAGTTATTTGTGGCGGTCCGCCACAATATCAACGCTGACCGCGACATATTTATTTTTTATTTTTATTTTATTCACCAGGCCTATTTAAAATCGTATTTGACTGCAGAGCTGCAGGCAGCGCTGATTCGCCGTGGAGCTCATCCTCTCGCTCGCCTCTCTCTCTCTCTCCCTCGTGAACACAGGTGCACAACGCAGCCAATGTCGGAGACACAGCTAATAGAAGTTATTAGTAAGCATGTAAGGAGCCTAGCTAATGAAGAGAGCTGAGTTAATGTTAAAATACAGCTGGGTTTTCGAGGTTAGCTGTACAGCTGCAGCACAGTTACACTGTCATTCTGTGGGAAACACTGACAGGAGCTAAAGTCGGTCAGTAACTGAATTAAAACGGATTCATTTATCACTGAGATGAAAAGGGCCATAAACACATTTAAATAAGTTACTTCCCCACAAAGAGGAGGTAAGACTTAATCATGTGTGTTGACTCAGCAGGGATGATATTAAATAAGTTGATCTACAGGAGAAAAATATTTAAAAGCAAGAAAAATGCCTGAGAGCCTCACTACATTGTATTCTATTATAATTATATATTTTGAATTGTCACCTGAGTTTTCAGACATTTCCACCCTAAATTGGTGCAGAAAAGGCAGAAATTAGGGAAGAAATCTTCACCAGAATGCAGGAAATTCAGTCTTTAATGCTCAAAATCTTCTGGGGAGGACCCCAGACCCCCCACTAAGTGCCCCATGAGAGAACAGTATTTTGCTTCATACACAGCTTCTGGGAGGAACATTCACTTATTAGTTAAATATAATAACTTTTCACCTGGCTTTTTTGTTACCTTTTCCATGTTTTTAATAACAATGGTTACAATAAAAAATCAAAATATATTCAGGGCAAGTAGTCAACATCTTTTTGGTTTTTTGGTTGGGGCGTTAAGGGATCTGGATAGTGGTTAGAGGGCTGGCCCAAAAAAGGTTGAGAACCACTGGTCTAAATGAACAGGCGTAGTCTATAATAATGCGTTGATAAAAAGTGTTCTTATGAGCTGCAGAAAATATCAGCCTTATTCTTTCAGCTCGGCCGTGTGTCGGCGTTTCCACATTAAAAGACTCGGCCGTTCTCCCTCACTTTAAAAAAAAACAACTTGTCGCCACTTCAATAATGAGATTAATTTATTTAACACACTCAAAAGTGTTCCAAACATTTTTCTAAATTAACTTCATAAAGCAATGAAACGGAAAAATCCCTTCATGCCATAAAATGAGCTCAAATAATGTTTGAAAGACTGAATCTCAACATTTAGGCTGCTGAAAACTCACCGTCCCACCTTTACTGTGATTCAAACCAATAGACCAACAATACTGTTACAGTTCCGTTACTGACAGCGTTAATGATAACATAGGCCTATAAGCTATTTTCACTAACCAGGTAACGTTACGATAACATCAGCCTCATCTGGCTCGTTTTCTGTGTTTCAGTAACTCCAACGTTCCTGTCATGGTGTCACATGGTGAGCAGCTTCTGCAGGCTTACGAAAACACTAAAAGAGTGTAGTTTGCGTTTGCTCGCGTTTCACATCTCCTTCAGTAATTCACATTAGTTAATTTCAAAATTGCGCCGAGTGACCGCCACACAGCTGTTTGGAAGCTGACGTCAGATCCCGGTCACAGGCCACGGAAGCCGCAAACGTCAGTTCAGAGCTTCACAACACAAACGGGTGAATTTATGAATGAACATGTGGAAGTTCTGCCACAAAACGATGTTGTTACGTATCATCTCGCTATTTTAAGTGGGTATACGCAAATCTTTGACTATTCCTAGTGGGTATACTGCGTATACGCAGTATACCCACTAGGGTATCACGTAGACTGCACCACTGCCGGATGCTCGTTTCACCGAGTATCAGGCTCAACTCTACTGGTTGGTATGTGTGATAGCTGACATAACCAATGCAAGGCATATTGGCGAGTTGTGTTTATTGTTCCGTGTGCCATGGTCATGATCACATGAAAGATTAGTTAGTACTTTAACACATCCTGAAGTCCTGACGTCAGGAGTCACTGTTGGAACGATTGAAACAGGTGTTTCATTTGTCCTGACACGCAGCCATTCTACCTTATTTAGATACAGCGGGAGGGGGGGCAGAGTCCACCAGGCTGCAGGCTGGACCACCAGGACGCTCACAGCCAAATAACAGGGTTTTCTTCACAGTAGACTAAGAAAACAGGCTGCAGATGTGCATAAAAAGGGCAGCCGATATCTGATCCAAGTCCATTATCTGTTAGATTTTGTAGTTAGCTAGCTAAGTCATATTTATACTATTTAAGAAAAAGGACATAATAAGTTTGCAATTACGTATTTAGAAAGGCAGTGTCAAGCTCTCTAAATACAAACAAGAATAACTTAAACTATTTAAATGTATATCGTGTTTCTTCCGTCCCACCCCTGTGTTTCATCCGTCCCGCACAGAAGAATGAAACAATGCTCACCTTTCCTTCAAAGTGAAATTATACTAAAGCTGTTCCACATTTTAACAAGATAACACCTGGTATTGATAGAGCACACATGTGAGTTGTTGATGACAACAACAAATGATTTCTGTCTGTAACGTTATATTTTAAAATGAAGTGTATCTGAAAAGTGTTTAATTCGTCCCGGCTCTCCCCTACCATTCTACAAGTTCTTTCTATTTTTCTATCTTTTAAATACATGTGTGTTTATGTAAGCTTTTTTTAAAAAAGAGTCTAGATATTGCCAGGCCCACCTATTAATGACGTTGTCCTTTTAGCTTAATAAGCTAACATTAGCTTATCCAGCTGATCAATCTTTAAGCAATTAATTGAGGAACTGATTCTCTAAAAAGTAAACAGAACACTTAATCAGCTGTAGTACATTGGTGATGTTATTATTTGACTCTGATTATGTGGAATATGTGAATTACAGTAGGCTAATTTTAAACTAGCTTAAAAAGTTGGTGTGTATGAAAAAATACAGATATGAGGACACGTTGAGTGCGTCATCAATGTGTGTTAAAAGTGTGTTAAAGTACCGAAACTGACCACTAGTTGGCGTAACATAACACATTGTCCTGATTTTTCCGAGTGTCCTTATATTGAAGGTGTGTTATCATAAAAATGTCCTTAGTTGTCATGGAAACAAGTACACACACACACACACACACACTGCAACATCTGGCCCTCTATCTATTGAAGGTTCTGATTGGTGTGTTATCAATTTTGACTGCTTGTGTTTCTACTTGTGTAGTTGTGTGCTAATTGAGCTCAGTCTGTGCTGATTGAGTGAACAATATCAAATGTCAGTGCTTCCTCGATGACCACATGGTGCAGGCAATGAGAAATGAATGGACTTGTGTGTAGAGTTTAGGGAAATGGGTGTGCTTTTAAGTTAAATTTTCAAAACGTTTGTAAATCACTTGCAAATCACAATCAGTTTCTTGAATGTTGTCAGAATGAAATGGACACTGATCATCCAATTTTTTGGGGGGAATAGAGGTCATACGATCTCTTGTCTCTGTGAAGTGGTATATCCTCAATGGCAATAAGTACTGTACATCAGTGGGAAGTTTATGATTATCACAGATGTGGATAACACTTCCCCAGTGTTGGGATTGATAAAGGATATCTTTTACATGATTCCTCTTTTGTTGCTTTTGAAACTTTAAATCTGAATCAAGACTTGTTGGCATATGAAGTTGCCGTCTGTGTGTTTATGTCTATGTGCATAGAAGACTATATTGATTTTAACGTGGTTTACTGTAAAATGTGCTTGTATTTTAGCTGAATTGGTCCAGGAGGTTGATACATGAATTACAGGTTGTATGTAAACAATTGATAAAGACTGCATTGTAGCACTGGCATTTCAGTAATTAGTTTATTTTTCAACTTTATTTTTGGCTATGGCTAAGGTTCGGATGACAATGATTGAAAATCCACAAAGCTGCACTTTTTCTGAAAGGCATACATCAATTTCAACAGTACAGAGTTACAGTAAACATTGGACAGGATTCACAGTTATGCTGTTACTGTGCACTTTAATTTGTTGACAGAGCATGTCATTGTAATGCAGAAAATAAAAAAAATCTTATATTTTACAGTACTGCATAGCATAACGAAAACAATTACAAAACTAGAGCTGCAAGCAGTTGTAAACGGGGTCAAAGCCCACCGGCAGAAAGGCCTGGGGTGACCAAGTTCTGAGCCGAGGACCTTCCTGCATTGAGGCCAAAGTGCTGTCCATTAAAAGAGGTGAGAAATTGGGAAATGTGAGAACCGTAAGAACAATGCGTTCTCATCTCAGTGCATCATTACCGACACTTTCAGACAGTGTGACAAAGTAATTATTTGACGCTAAAGGTACCCTTCAGCATCAGTATGACCGCACACAGTTTGCTACGTCACAGCGACACAAAGGAAGCTAGCCCTACGATGCGGTAGGGTTAGGGTTAGCGAAACATCTTCATCTTCTTGAAGTATCTTCAACCAAGTCGTTTGTCCTTGATTGTAACCACTTTGGATAACCTGGTCCTGAGAATCTTCACAGACTGTTTTGAAAACAAACTGATCCTAATTTCATACTAACTGTCTTGCAAAGCACTGTTTATTCTTGCTTTCTCATCACAAAGGCATTTATAATGTAGTTGTGGTGCAGTATAAAGGTTTTAATGCAAGGTACAAAAACATGCAAACAGCTTAAACATATTTTTCAGTTATAATTGCTATTTTAAAGTTAGTTTTCTTCCTACTCTGAAAATCCCGAGCCACAGGTGTCACCATGCAAAGACATCATGCTTTTGTAGTTTATTTTAAAAAATATACACACACACACACACACACACACACACACACAGTGTAGACAAGGGACAGCACACCCCTGTTAAAATGCCAGGTTCTTATGATGTAAAATAATGAGACAAAGATAAATCATGTCAGAACTTTTCCACCTTTAATGTGACCTATAATGTGAGCAATTCAATAGAAAAACAAATTGAAATCTTCAAGGGGGAAAAATGAAAAATAAAAACCTTACAATAACCTGCATAAGAGTGCACATCCTCTTATAACTGGGGATGTGGCTGTGTTCATAATTAACCAATCACATTCAAACTCAGCGTAATCCT
>JALXJV020000003.1:1348464-1367476 GCA_024633595.2 Lepomis macrochirus
CTATGAATTTAATGTTTTTTCTCTGAAGTCTAGTATACATTTGTATGCATCTCATCGCATGAGCATTTTGTCTGAACAACAAATCAATCTAATCATGTGTAATTCAGTGTGTTGAGATCAAATTTACCATTTGTTTCAAATGTTTTCATGTTCTAAAATATTGTCATTGTGAAATATGTGTTTACAGATGACCAGCTGATACAGCTAATGCCATGGTGGTGGAGGACTCACATGCTTCTCAACTGTCAAAGACTCAGATTAATGATTCTGCTGGTCCAAGCAACACTCCTCAACAGGTACATTCATGTTCATCACATCAGATTTAATTGTAGAGTCTCTTATAGTCATGTTTGTTTTTCTTTTGTGTTTTTATGCAGCTAAAAGAAGGATAGCTGTTTATTGGGATGGTAATCTAGTGTAAATCGGTACAGCCAAACAGATTATTGTAAAGCACCTTTAATGGGATATTTAGGACTGATTTTAGTCTTCAGAGGAATTTTTTTCTTGGTTAACTATCACTCTATTTTGGACACTCACGACGTCCCCATAACACACCTTCAGTCAGTGTTTGACTAGAACGTCTGTTGGAGACAACTGGTATACACACTATAATGATGAAAAATGTGCTTTATCCTGTTGCTTACAGATTGTGACAGAGTTCCCAAATGAAAATGAGACTTTTGTACCAAGACTGAGACGGACTAAAAGCATAATAGTAAGTTCTTAATTAAGTGGCAAAAATTTAACAAAACTGTTCATAGCGTTGATTAACCATGTAGAATCTGTATTGCCATATTGTTCAGAACTCATTAGCATTATGTTTAGGACTGCAATAAACTAGTGCTTTCATTTTCACTTTTTTAGTTTATTACCTTCTTTCAATTGAAACATCGTTTTTTTTTCATCAGTTTTTTTTTTTTGTCAGAAAAACCTTTCCCAACCCAACAATTTTCAGTTTTCATTACGTGAACAATGAAAAGAACCAAATTTTCAATCTTACAAAATCTGGACCCATAAAATATTTGTTATTTTTGCTTGAAAAAATACTTAAGCAATTTATTAAGAGTAGTTGCATATTTTTTTCTGATATACAAATCAAATTGTTGCAGCTCTACATATTTCTAATTACTTTTTTCTTTTTTTAGATGAAAGATACAGGTGTTGAAGATTCTGATGAACTCTATGATTCTATATCAGAGAGTCCAGATGATTACATTCCAGATACCTGCTCTGAAAGCGAAGAGAGTGATGCTAGCCTCAAACCAAAAAGGACAAAACGTCGGTCTCTTGGTGACATACTGTGTGTCTCTGGCTCATTGAGTCCCCCTGTCTGTGACACTACAACACCAGATGACATGAACTTTGATAGGCACAGCCTTCAATCTGAAGCCACTGGAGCAGAAGAAGAACCCTGTTCAACTCAGAACATGAATGACATAGTCGTTAGTGCATTCCAAAAAAGAGGTGGGAGTAGAGTGTACGACAAGAGGCATTATTGTGTGTATTGCTCTAAGCCTTATGCTAAAATGGCAAGGCATCTGGAAAGTGCACATCAAAATAAATCTGATGTGGCCAAAGCTCTAAGCTTTACAAAGGGTTCCAAGGAGAGAAAACAGCAGCTTGATTATATTCGCAATAGAGGAAACTATGTTCACAATGCTGATGTTATGGAGTCAGGAAAGGGGGAACTTGTGCCATTTAAACGACCACCTAAAGAAGCGCAGGGAACAGACTTCATACACTGTGCATACTGCCAAGGACTTTTTACAAAAAAGGTCCTGTGGCGACATATGCGTAGTTGTAGACTTAGACCTGGATCAGTCACCCCAAACCAGGAAAGAACCGTGTTCAGTCCATGTGTACATACACGGGCCTGTGCCTTCACACATCAGTAAACAACTGTGGGGAGTACTCAGTCGCGATGACTCGGACCCAATCACAGATATAGTAAAGATGACAAAGTCATTATTGAAGTTGGGCAACACTTGTTAAACAAAGGTGGGACATCAGCCAAAAATCAAAAGTGTGTGCAAGAGAAGATGCGAGAAATGGGAAGGCTGATTCACCATGCCAGGAGAGTCACCACCTTAAAAAACATGGAAGACCTCATAAATCCAAAGAAGTACATGGAGACAGTCAAAGCAGTCAAGGTAACATGTGGGTATGACAGTGAAACAAACAAGTTTTTGATTCCATCACTAGCAATTAAACTTGGGAATACCCTGGTCAAAGTAAGCAATCTCACAAAAGCTCAGGGTTTAATCCTAAACAACAAAGAGCTTGTAAAGAATGCAAGTGAGTTCCAAGATGTCCATAGGGAAAAGTGGAATGAGATGATCTCGGCTACAGCATTGAGGAACATCAGGGAAGCAAAGTGGAATGTGCCAGCTCTCATGCCCCTTACCGAAGATGTCCCAAAAATGCATGTGTATCTCAGTCAAGTGCAAGATGAGTGCTCCAATTCACTCTCTCAATGTCCCTCTGCAAAAACCTGGAGTGAGTTGGCAAAGGTGTGTCTGACCCAGATCATTCTCTTTAACCGTCGCAGGGAAGGAGAGGTGGCAAGCATGCCCTTATCTGCATTTTCATGAAGAGACACTTGTGATCCGCATGAGGATGTGGACTGGGCACTCTCGGAAGTGGAAAAAAAACTCTGTAGACACTTCTCAAGGATAGTCATTAGGGGAAAACGTGGTCGCCCGGTTCCAATTCTTCTGACTCCAAAAATGCTGTATGCATTAGAACTGCTTGTTAAGCAGAGAAATGCTTGTGGGGTTCTTAAAGACAATAGTTACATGTTTGCAAGACCAGGAGCTATGACACATTTCCGAGGTTCAGACTGTATCCGTGGCTTTGCAAAGCTGTGTGGTGCTAAGTGTCCCAAGGCATTGACATCTACAAGACTCAGAAAGCATGCTGCAACCCTTTCCATGGTGCTGAACATGACAGACACAGAGATGGACCAGCTGGCGAACTTTCTTGGCCATGACATAAGAATCCATCGTGGAGTTCTATCGACTCCCTGAGAAGACCCTGCAACTTCGCCAAGATCAGCAAAGTGCTAATGGCACTCGAACAAGGAAGATTAGCTGAGTTTCATGGCAAGAACTTGGATGAAATTGGGATTGATCCAGATGGTGAGTTGTTTTATTAAGGTTTTTTTGTTTTGTTTTTTCTGTGTCTACAGTTTGTTCCTTTTTGTTTGGTCACATTTCTAAGCTGTGTTTTGTATGACTTCCACAGAAAAAGTTCTGGATGATGATGAGGACGACCAGGTACAAGAGGGAAACTGTTCATCTACTGTTGACGGTATGTATTGTCAGTAAGTTAGTTTGCCTTTATTTTGTTGACGCCCCAATGCATAAAAGACTTTCAGGACCCATTGGTTAGTTAGTTAGTGAGTTAATTAGCTATATCATACCTGTTTTTAACACACTGTGATGGGTAGGGGGATGGATTGTTGTCATTACAGCATATGCATATCATCAGGGGCATACGGACTTACTGACTGGGAATTGCAACATGTCACATGAGATGTAAAAAATCAACAATCAAATCCATGGTGTACTTAAATCAAACATAACTCCATGGCAGGCTTACTTTCTTTTTTACTAAAATGGGTCTGCTTCTTGTCATGTTGAACACTTTTAACTTTGTTGCCTGCTCAGGTAAAGTTAACCTCACAAGTTGGATGGCTTTTACTGATGACACTTTGTTATACACCTATTATTAGTCGTAATTACCATCATCATCGGCTTAAATGGTTTCAAGAAATTTTATGCAAGTAATAGAATAAAACACTGTCACATCAATTGTCAGCATTATCAGTAAAGTTCATATCTCTCTGATAATGAATTTTGATTATTTGTCATAGAACCATCAGCAGAGGAGACACTTCCTCCTAAGGAGAGGACTGAAATGCCACCACCACCCAAGAGACAGAAACCACGATCAGATGGTGAGATACCTTCAGAAGTCAGTCCTATGAGGCCTTCCTCCATAGGTGAACTTTTTTGTATGTCTGTAATTATGTTGTAGTAGCAGTAAAAAAAACTGCAACATGGCAATATAAAACAAAACTCTGCAAGCCTTTGACCCCCTTACATGTTTGTAATTTTGTCACTGAAAAATTATAAATTCATGCCTTTTCCTTTCAAGTCCATCAAGTATAATCACAGAAACATAGTACACACAAACATATACAGGAGGTGCATGGTGCATGCGCCAGTAGTACGTGAGGAGGGGACTAGAGGAAAGATTTCACAGTCTTACTAGCTAGGTAGCTAAGAAGTTGCAATTCTCATGAACTGTTGCTCTGCTTATAAAATAACCAATAACACAATAACAGAGTGAGCTCTTAAACCAGAAATGTCTTTACTCACCAGTTTCTCGGCAAAAGCATGCACCTAGTTATTACAATCGGACCAGATCACTAAATGCTAATGTTGTTATTTGTTGTTTCTCCATTGAGATGTTAGAGCCTCTGCAGTAGACTAATGTAGATTTTGCCAGAATTCCAGCTCACAATCTTCATGATACTTTCAATTACAAGCTTGTTTTTCTGCTCACTTTAAGGTAAAGCTACCCAGAGGAAAAAAAAACCCTGGCAGCAGACAGAGGTGCAGGCAGTGGAACGGCATATGAAGCTGTTCATCACATCTTGTACGGTTCCATCAAAAATTGACTGTGAGAAGTGTCTAAAGGCCGAACCAGAAGCTCTTAAAAACCGGGACTGGCAGAATCTTAAGTTCTATGTTTATAACCGGATTACAGCTTACAAAAAGAAATGGCAAATAGTGTGATTACCAATTCTTTGGTTTTGCTGTACATGTCTCAGCAAAAGGTATACTGAACATGTTATACTTATTTCCTATGTTTTAATTTGATTGTTTGGTGCCAAAAGGGAGCACACAGTTGTTTCATGTTCCATATTTTTATTTAAAACTTAAGCAACAAGAGTTTGATTGTTGTGAATTTGATTTGACTTTGAATTTGTTACGGTCATTTATGAAGTTGAACTTGAAATTAAAGGTTGAATTGTGCAATTCAAATGTGGTTTGATGTCGTGTTAGTAGTTTGATGCTAAATTAGTAGTTAGTAGCAGTTACATGATGTTGGTACATATAGTAAAGGGATTGATTAGTACAGTCCCCATTTAGCATGGTCAAGTAATTTGTGTAAATTATGCTAAATATTATGTTAATGAGGTCCCCATCAGCCATGTTCACTCAATTTTTCATAGGTCCCCATATAGCATGGTGAAATCATGACTTCATCAATTCAGAGATTTGAAGTCGTGTATAAGCTAACAAAGCTATGGTGAGTGTACCTGATTTTTTTCATACCTCCAGAACCTTTAGAAAGGGTGGTCCCCACTAGTGATGATTACAAAGTTGGTCCCCATCTCCCATGGAAACCAGTATGTGCGTGTGTGTGTGTGTGTGTGTGTGTGTGTGTGTGTGTGTGTGTGTGTGTGTGAGTGAGTAAGGGAGAGACAGAGAGGGGGGAATGTTTGTGTGTGTGTAGCTTAATTTGTAATATTATAAATTTTTTATTTATACCACAACTACCTTTATTTTTTTAAATACAGCAAGTACGTGTCAGACACTCTGTGCATGAAGTCAAAAAAACTGGTTAGAGCCAGCTGACAGTTTAAAAAAAAATTTAGAGAGAGGGAGAGTGTGTGTGTGAGCAATGAGCATTTTTATTCAATCCAAGCATTCTATTCGTATAATACTCATACTCGGCAAAAATGCTTTATCCGCACCGGATACTCGTTTCAGCCGAGTATCCGGCTCAACTCTAGTCCAAACTGCTTTTTTTCTTTACCCAACCAGATGAAGTAGGCACGAGTGATGATGATTCCAGTGAAGAAACCATTGCTGACCTACATCAACATAAAGGTATCCTGACAGAATGTGATAATACCTTTAGGTTATGACACACAGTAGAGACCTGATGATAGTGTTAGATGGGCTCAACGGAACAGTGGCAAAGGTTTTAAATAGCAGCAAGAAATAGTGAATGAGAGGAGACAACTAAGAAAGCAACAGAGTACATTTGTTAAAATATGGTCATTATGTCCTAAGTTGTATATGGTGTAATGTAAATGCTCGTACTTGTATAGGCCTTTCTAGTCTTTTCGACTACTCAAAGCTTTTACACACTACATCTGCATTCACCATTCACACACACATTCACTCATTGAGCCTAAAGCGTCGAGCGGAACTAACATTCACACACACATTCATACACTGGCGGAACAGCCGCCAGGAGCAGTCGAGGGTTCAGTGTCTTGCCCAAGGACACTTCGACCATCGCAGCCTGGGGAGCCGGGATTGAACCGCCGACCTACCGATTAACGGCCAACCAGCTCTACCTCCTGAGCCACAGCCGCCCGTAGTAAAAGTAATGTATGCAATGCTGTACTGTTCTGTGTTATGCATATGTTTATGCCACAAGAGGGCACTAAAGTACAGGCTATGGAGGATGCGTTTGTATTATTATTATGTTTGTCCAAATTGATTTACCGTAGTTCATCTTCGGGCTGTATGACCGTGAGACTGATGTGTCTACAGCTAAAATAAAAATGCCAAGAACGGCTAAAGATGATTCATTTTCTCCGTCCATTCTTTTCTTCTGAATGCAACGCTAGATGGAACGTAAATCAACAGGTTATGGGCCCAGGAGTCGTTCGGAAGATAAGTCTGTCGTTTTTCCACCGTGTAGAAAGTCGCAACGGACCGCGTGCTAACGGATTGCTGGCTGAGGAAAAATAGTAAGCCAACATGACGAACAACGAAGGACGTGCAGATTGCCCTCGATTGACGTTCGGCGGAGATGAGACTAAGTATGAGCTTTGGGAGACCAAAATGTTGGGACATTTTCATTTGTCAGGGCTAAAGAACACGGTGCTGAGAGAACCGGTGTCAGAAGCCGAGATAGCAGCGGATCGCGGAGAAAACGCTGGCGCATATGCAGAGTTGATTTTACTACTCGATGACAAAAGCCTCTCATTAGTTATGAGGGATGCGCCCAACGATGGAAGAGAAGCTCTGAGAATATTGAGAGAATATTATGCAGGGAAGGGAAAGCCCCGTATAATCAACTTGTACACCACGTTGACATCGCTTCTGAAGGCAAATGATGAAAGTGTAATGGACTATATTATTAGAGCAGAAACCGCCATTACAGCGCTGCGGAACGCGGGTGAAACGTTAAGAGACGGACTGTTAGTGGCCATGGTCTTAAAGGGATTGCCTGAGAGTTTTAAGCCATTTGCGATACATGTGGCTCACACAGGCGATGCAATCACGTTTGCAGAATTTAAAGACTAAGCTCACGTAATTTTGAAGAGACAGAAGATAAAAGCAGCTGAGTCAGCGACTGTGTGATGAAGACTCAAGGGAAAGCTGGACGGCGACCCGCCAAGGCAAACGCGCGTGGCTGGACCAAGGACGACACAGAGGCGGTGTGTTTCAAGTGTGGCACCAAAGGCCACAGAGCGAAAGTATGTCGACAGAAAACATGGTGTAGTTTTGCAGAAGTGACACACACAAAGACGCCACATGTAGACGTAAGAACAAAAAGGATGGTGCGAGTAAAGCCTCAGAAGAAGCAGAAGACTACGTGTTCAAGATGAGAGACGGAGGGACCAGTATCCAGCGACAGCCGGCGTGTAACATCCAGGAGAGGGGTCTGATGGTGGACACGGGAGCTACCTCTCATATCATCACAGACATAACCCTGTTCAAGAGCTTCGACAGCGCGTTTAGGCCCGAAACGCACAGTGTCGAACTGGCAGATGGCACCCGATGCAGTGGGATCGCTCAGCGGAGGGGAAATGCTGAAGTTTCTCTCACAGACAGTGGAGGACAGCGACACAAAGCAGTGCTGAAAGACGCTTTGTTCGTACCGTCGTACCCCCAGAGCATCTTCTCAGTGAAGGCAGCGACAACAAGCGGGGCTACGGTTGTCTTTAAAGAAGATAAAGACGCCCTGATAGCCAGAGACGGTACCAGATTCAACATACACGTGTATAGTAGGTTGTATTATCTGCATACTGAAGATGAGTCTAATGATAAGTGTAATGCATGTCACGACATACAAACATGGCACGAGATATTTGGCCACTGTAACTATGACGATGTTCTTAGGCTGCAAAATGTTGTGGAAGGTATGGAAATCAAGGGCAAAACAGGCAGACCTGAACAAGAGTGTGAGGTGTGTATTAAGGGAAAGTTTGCCCAAACCAGAAATAGAAACCCTGATGCCAGAGCAAAGGCTCCCTTACAGATGGTACACACAGACCTAGCAGGTCCAGTAGCTACAGAGTCGATAGATGGTTACAAATATGTGCGGTCATTTACTGACGATTACTCCAGCGCTGTGTTTGTATATTTTCTAAAGAAGAAAAGTGACGCAGTACAGGCTACTAAAAGTTCTAGCAGATGTATCCCCTTACGGAAAGTGAGGTGTATCAGATCCGATAACGGAACCGAAGTTTACGTCGCGGTGATTTTCAAGCACTATTGAGGGAAAACAAGATCAGACATGAAACGCCAGCTCCGTATTCCCACACCAGAACGGAACTGCAGAAAGGGGTTGGCGTACTCTTTTGAGATGGGTAGGTGTATGATAATTGAAAGTGTACTACCGAAGCAGCTATGGAACTACGCGGTACAAACAGCAGCAATGGTACGCAACAGTTGTTTTAACAGGCGTACAGGGCAGACTCCTTATGAGTTGCTGACAGACAAGAAGCCTAACGTATCTAAAATGCAAAAGTTTGGGTCTGTATGCTACACGTACAAACAGGACAAGGGAAAACTTGATTCCAGATGTGACCAGGGGCGTTTTGTAGGTTATGACAAGAACAACCCGGCGTATTTGGTGTATCATCCAGATACAAATAAAGTACAGAAACATAGGCTAGTGAAGTTTGTGAGCAAGGCAGCTGTGGAAAAACAAACACAGACAGATGAGACAGATGCAAACGATGACTATGACAGTGTAAGAGAGTACAGAGAGTAGGAGTACAGAAAATGCTCCCGAGTCAACTGTACAGGGTAGAAATGTACATGATAGTCCAGGTGCAGTAACGAGGTGTAGTGACCAAAATCAAACACAACAGAGTGTGACATGTGATGAACCCGAGAGTAGGAGGTATCCGACTAGAGAAAGAAAAACACCGAGCTACTTAGATGACTTCGTAACTGAAGATAGTGATAGTGATGAGGTTCATATCACGTAGACTACTGCTGTAGAAGCGGTGTGTGGCATTCCACAGACTTTTGAGGGAGCAATGGAGTCAGCTAATTCAAAAGAATGGATAAAAGCCATGGATGAGGAAATTCAGTCTTTAAATGAGAACAAAACTTTCACCCGACAACACTGCCAATAGGCAAGAAAACAGTGGGGGTAGATGGGTTTACTCCATCAAGACTGATGTAGACGGAAAAGACAAATTCAAAGCACGGTTTGTGGCTAAGGGATACAGCCAGAGAATGGGAATAGACTATGGGGAGACATTTTCACCCACGGCAGATTTAACAAGTGTAAGGGTGGTGTTACAGAAAGCAGCGCAGGAGAATTTACTCCTGCACCAAATGGAGCGTGAAAACAGCGTGCCTACACGCGCCCATAGACTGTGAGATCTACATCAATCCACCAGAGGGTTATCAAGAGAAAGAGGGTATAGTTTATAAACTAGAGAAATCCCTTTATGGTCTTAAACAATCTGGACGGAACTGGAATAGGGTTTTGCACGCACTGTCTGAATGAGGATGGGTTCACACAAAACCCAGCCGACCACTGTGTTTATGCTAAAGAGTCAAGAGAAGGAAAGGTGATCATGATCATATGGGTGCGATGACTTGATCATTGCAGCAAGTAACGAAGAGAGACTGAAAAAGGTGAAAGAGATGCTTGCAGAAAAGTTTAAAATGAAAGATCTGGGTGAACTCAAACATTTTCTGGGTATCGATTTCAGTCAGTCAGACGGGTGTGTAAAGATGTCACAGGAGAAGTACACTAATAAGATACTACAGCGTTTTAATATGCAAGACTGTAGGACCAGAGAAACACCCTGTGAGCAAAAGCTCGAGTATACTGCGGATGCAGTAAAGATGGAAGATAGCAGGGTGTACAGAGAAGCTATGGGAAGTCTTATATACCTGACTACGTGCACCAGACCAGATTTGAATTTTGTGGTGAGCAGATTATCGCAGTATCTTGCTGAGCCTACGGAGGAGCAGTGGGTCACTGTGAAGCGCGTGCCGTTATCTCAAAGGTACAGCAGAAAAAGGGTTAAGTTTTAGGAGAAAGCGACAATGAAAAGCTAGGTATAAAGGCCTACAGTGATGCTGATTGGGCGGCTGAGACCGGTGACAGACGCAAGTACCACAGGATACTGTGTGAGCATAAGTCAGAACAGCTCTCTAGTTTCGGTGGAAGACTAGAAAGCAACCTACGGTTGCATTATCAACGTAGTGAGGCAGAATATATGGCACTGGCTTCAACCATACAGGAGTGTCTATACCTAGAGCAGTTACTGGGAGGTATAGATAGCTATGAGTACACACAAGCGATAGTATATGAGGGACAATCAGGGAACAATCAGCTCTTGCCAAAAATCCTGTAAACAGGCGGAGGTGTAAACATATCGACATAAAGTACCACTTTATTAGATCTACTGTAAAGTGAGGGAAGAGTGACTTTGATGTATTGTTCTACTGATGACATGATTGCTGATGTAATGACCAAACCTGTGAATAAGTTGAAACTGAAGAGGTTTGGGCGTGAAAGCAGCTAGCGTACCTACAGCCCATAGAGCTGTGAGATCTACATCAATCCACCAGAGGGTTATCAAGAGAAAGAGGGTATAGTTTATAAACTAGAAAATCCCTTTATGGTCTTAAACAATCTGGACGGAACTGGAATAGGGTTTTGCACGCACTGTCTGAATGAGGATGGGTTCCACACAAAACCCAGCCGACCACTGTGTTTATGCTAAAGAGTCAA
The DNA here is from genome assembly GCA_024633595.2 of Lepomis macrochirus. Classification (NCBI taxonomy): domain Eukaryota; kingdom Metazoa; phylum Chordata; class Actinopteri; order Centrarchiformes; family Centrarchidae; genus Lepomis; species Lepomis macrochirus. Next base: position 1,359,487 of record JALXJV020000003.1, read on the forward strand.
GAGAAGGAAGGTGATCATGATCATATGGATTACGATGACTTGATCATTGCAGCAAGTAGACGAAGAGAGACTGAAAAAAGGTGAAAGAGATGCTTGCAGAAAAGTTTAAAATGAAAGATCTGGGTGAACTCAAACATTTTCTGGGTATCGATTTCAGTCAGTCAGAGCGAGATTGTGTAAAAGATGTCACAGGAGAAGTACACTAATAAGATACTACAGCGTTTTAATATGCAAGACTGTAGGACCAGAGAAACACCCTGTGAGCAAAAGCTTCGAGTATACTCGCGGATGCAGTAAAGATGGAAAGATAGCAGGGTGTACAGAGAAGCTATGGGAAGTCTTATATACCTGACTACGTGCACCAGACCAGATTTGAATTTTGTGGTGAGCAGATTATCGCGGTATCTTGCTGAGCCTACGGAGGAGCAGTGGGTCACTGTGAAGCCGCGTGCCGTTATCTCAAAGGTACAGCAGAAAAAGGGTTAAGTTTTAGGAGAAGCGACAATGAAAAGCTAGGTATAAAGGCCTACAGTGATGCTGATTGGGCGGCTGAGACCGGTGACAGACGCAGTACCACAGGATACTGTGTGAGCATAAGTCAGAACAGCTCTCTAGTTTCGTGGAAGACTAGAAAGCAACCTACGGTTGCATTATCAACGTGTGAGGCAGAATATATGGCACTGGCTTCAACCATACAGGAGTGTCTATACCTAGAGCAGTTACTGGGAGGTATAGATAGCTATGAGTACACACAAACGATAGTATATGAGGACAATCAGGGAACAATGAGCTCTTGCCAAAAAATCCTGTAAACAGGCGGAGGTGTAAACATATCGACATAAAGTACCACTTTATTAGATCTACTGTAAGTGAGGGAAGAGTGACTTTGATGTATTGTTCTACTGATGACATGATTGCTGATGTAATGACCAAACCTGTGAATAAGTTGAAACTGAAGAGGTTTGCAGGTGCTTTGTTTTCTGATTGATGTGTTTAACAGAAGTTCACATTCATTTCATTTTATTTATTTTCTTTACTTGTTTAAGAATATAACAACCTGAGTACAAGTGGGGGTGTTAAAATATGGTCATTATGTCCTAAGTTGTATATGGTGTAATGTATGCAATGCTGTACTGTTCTGTGTTATGCATATGTTTATGCCACAAGAGGGCACTAAAGTACAGGCTATGGAGGATGCGTTTGTATTATTATGTTTGTCCAAATTGATTTACCGTAGTTCATCTTCGGGCTGTATGACCGTGAGACTGATGTGTCTACAGCTAAAATAAAAATGCCAAGAACGGCTAAAGATGATTCATTTTCTCCGTCCATTCTTTTCTTCTGAATGCAACGCTAGATGGAACGTAAATCAACAACATTATTAGAGTTACAGTAGATCAGGAGTATTCAATTAGAATTCAAAAAAGGTCCTGTTGGAGAAAATTTCCTGAAGCAAATAGTCCATGGGCCAGATCAGATATTGGTACCATCTGGGTGGGCAAAACCATACCTATACTAAATTGTTTATGGGGTTAAACAATTTAGTAATTGTTCGCTTTTTATACTATTTTAGAATTAGTCATTTCCTACTTTTATGTATTAGAATTATTTTTGAAAAAAACACAAACGTCCAAAACCGTAATCAGTGATCTAATATTAATCCCAAGCAAACTAAAATATATTGTACATATTAGTAGGCATAATCAAAGTCGATATCTTTGAATTGAACATTGTTTTGAGATGTAAAAATATAAAAGAAAGAAAAATAACACATGTATTGTTGACACTGTCCGTATGCTCATGTACAAGACGACAAACAGGGACCTACTGAACATCATTGTTCCATAGTGCTTAGCTCCACAGAGTACCTTTAATGGAGACACACAGATCTGGAAAATGAAGATGAGGCAGATGTCCAGTCCAACGTTGATCTCCTGGAAAATTGCTGGCAGAATCCGTTCAGTCCAGAACAAGAAGAGTTTGTCAGTCTGTCAACTGCAACTGTAGCCCCACCTGATGTGGCAAATGACCTATTGGAGGCCAAGAAGATTGGAGAAAGAGGCTTACCAAAATTTCAAGACAGAGCGTCTGAAAAAAAAAGAGTGACACATTTCTACGACATGATGACCAAGAAAAAGCTGAAAACATTCTCAGAGATCAAGAAGAAGCAACGCAGCCAGGAGCAAGCCAAGCAGGTAGTCTTGAAGGCCGACAGAAACCGCTTTGGTCACATGATCTTGGTGGCGCAGAGCCGACAACTACACAGTGATGTCTTGTCTCATCCTCCTGGACCTCTGCCTTAGGCCCTAGCTAACGGGGATGGGTCTCTACACAAGACAAACAAAGAAGCTTTGGCCAGAGAGTTGGAGAAGAGCGTGTCCCCAGCTGAGGAAATCCCAGAGCCATCGACAACCGTCATTGATGGAATGAGCCTGTTACAGAAACTGAAGGGCCAAGACACAAGACCTCTGCGTGGTTGGCTGTCACAGCTCTGGACAAGGTGCTGCACGAAGGGGAAGAGGCAGCCTATAGATTTTATCTTTGATGTGTACAAGGACATGTCAATCAAAGATGCTGAGCGGACTAAAAGAGGCACAGACACAGGAATTCAGTTCAAAAACATTGTGTCAGGCCACAAGATCCAGCAGTGGAGGAGACTGCTCTCCAGTGCTACCAACAAGACAAGCATGATCGCCTACTTGGTTGAAGAATGGAAAGAGCCCAAACACAGAGAGAAGCTCCAAGACAAGACTCTGTACCTCACATGTCACATGGAAAGCACCGGAGGGCAAGGAAGAGTTTGCAGCTGTGAGGTATTTACACTTTTTCTTACTCCTTTCTTACTCTTGTTGTGCTATCACCTTGCACTTTTACTGACCACTCTACTAGAATCTGAAGGCCGGCTGAGCGAGCACAAACAACTGGGTGTGTGTCCCACCCACTGAAACCAACCTTTTGTCTTGGTAATCTGGGGGGCAATCAATAGCCCATAACAGAGGGTACTTATACTCCTGCTGCACTCTCAAACTCAGGAAAGCACCGGAGGGCAAGGAAGAGTTTGCAGCTGTGAGGTATTTACACTTTTCTTACTCCTTTCTTACTCTTGTTGTGCTATCACCTTGCACTTTTACTGACCACTCTACTAGAATCTGAAGGCCGGCTGAGCGAGCACAAACAACTGGGTGTGTGTCCCACCCACTGAAACCAACCTTTTGTCTTGGTAATCTGGGGGCAATCAATAGCCCATAACAGAGGGTACTTATACTCCTGCTGCACTCTCAAACTAAGGAAAGCACCGGAGGGCAAGGAAGAGTTTGCAGCTGTGAGGTATTTACACTTTTCTTACTCCTTTCTTACTCTTGTTGTGCTATCACCTTGCACTTTTACTGACCACTCTACTAGAATCTGAAGGCCGGCTGAGCGAGCACAAACAACTGGGTGTGTGTCCCACCCACTGAAACCAACCTTTTGTCTTGGTAATCTGGGGGGCAATCAATAGCCCATAACAGAGGGTACTTGATACTCCTGCTGCACTCTCAAACTCAGGAAAGCACCGGAGGGCAAGGAAGAGTTTGCAGCTGTGAGGTATTTACACTTTTCTTACTCCTTTCTTACTCTTGTTGTGCTATCACCTTGCACTTTTACTGACCACTCTACTAGAATCTTAAGGCCGGCTGAGCGAGCACAAACAACTGGGTGTGTGTCCCACCCACTGAAACCAACCTTTTGTCTTGGTAATCTGGGGGGCAATCAATAGCCCATAACAGAGGGTACTTATACTCCTGCTGCACTCTCAAACTCAGGAAAGCACCGGAGGGCAAGGAAGAGTTTGCAGCTGTGAGGTATTTACACTTTTCTTACTCCTTTCTTACTCTTGTTGTGCTATCACCTTGCACTTTTACTGACCACTCTACTAGAATCTGAAGGCCGGCTGAGCGAGCACAAACAACTGGGTGTGTGTCCCACCCACTGAAACCAACCTTTTGTCTTGGTAATCTGGGGGGCAATCAATAGCCCATAACAGAGGGTACTTATACTCCTGCTGCACTCTCAAACTCAGGAAAGCACCGGAGGGCAAGGGAAGAGTTTGCAGCTGTGAGGTATTTACACTTTTCTTACTCCTTTCTTACTCTTGTTGTGCTATCACCTTGCACTTTTACTGACCACTCTACTAGAATCTGAAGGCCGGCTGAGCGAGCACAAACAACTGGGTGTGTGTCCCACCCACTGAAACCAACCTTTGTCTTGGTAATCTGGGGGCAATCAATAGCCCATAACAGAGGGTACTTATACTCCTGCTGCACTCTCAAACTCAGGAAAGCACCGGAGGGCAAGGAAGAGTTTGCAGCTGTGAGGTATTTACACTTTTCTTACTCCTTTCTTACTCTTGTTGTGCTATCACCTTGCACTTTTACTGACCACTCTACTAGAATCTGAAGGCCGGCTGAGCGAGCACAAACAACTGGGTGTGTGTCCCACCCACTGAAACCAACCTTTTGTCTTGGTAATCTGGGGGGCAATCAATAGCCCATAACAGAGGGTACTTATACTCCTGCTGCACTCTCAAACTCAGGAAAGCACCGGAGGGCAAGGAAGAGTTTGCAGCTGTGAGGTATTTACACGTTTTCTTACTCCTTTCTTACTCTTGTTGTGCTATCACCTTGCACTTTTACTGACCACTCTACTAGAATCTGAAGGCCGGCTGAGCGAGCACAAACAACTGGGTGTGTGTCCCACCCACTGAAACCAACCTTTTGTCTTGGTAATCTGGGGGGCAATCTCAGCTGGGTGTAATCAGTCTGAATGCGCCACACCTGTATGCAATTAGACTCACACTACTTAACCTATTGCTGAAGCGTCAGCGTAAGCGTCTGCTCCTTGGGTAAAGACCAGCGAGTCTTCCTGTGCGAGTCCACCGAGCAAGGCCACCCACAAGAGCAGCGTCTTTCCTTCCATAAGCACTTCTACTCACCTAAAGCTGTTGGCCAGAACTGCACCCAGGCCATGTGCTACCATACTATTCCTCTTGTCTCCAGTAGACACAAGAGGTATCGTGTCTTCAGGCACAGAAATAAGGCACTCCTTAAGCCTTTAAAACAGACACCGCCCACATCTGTTTACTTCTCTGTTGGATCATGGAACTGCCAATCTGCAGTTAACAAAGCTGACTTTATCACTGCTTATGCTAACACATTATCTCTTGGGATACTGGCTCTCACTGAGACCTGGATCAAACCAGAAAACACCGCTACCCCTGCTGCCCTGTCCACCAACTACTCTTTCACCCATACCCCCGATCATCTGGGAGGTGGAACGAGGACTCTTAATTTCCAACAAATGGAAATTATCCTCCTCCACTGCCTCTCCACAGGCGTGCCCCAAGGCTCAGTACTAGGGCCCCTTCTCTTCTCAATTTACACCACCTCACTTGGGCGATCATTGGCTCACCGCGGCTTCTCTTACCACTGCTACGCCAGAGCGATACGCAACTCTATCTATCCTTCCCGTCAGGCGATCCCACTGTCTGCGGCGCGGATTACAGACTGTCTCTCAGACATATCTACATGGATGAAGGCCTGCCACCTTCAACTAAACCTCTCCAAGACTGAACTCTTGGTCATTCCAGCCAAGCAATCCATCTACCATAACATCAAGCTACAAATTGACTCCTCAACCATCACTCAAACCAAGGTGGTGAGAAACTTGGGTGTCTTGATTGATGATCAGCTGTCATTTTCAGACCATGTCGCTGCTGTCTCTAAGTCATGCCGCTTTGCTCTATACAACATAAGGAAAATCAGGCCCTACCTCACTCAGTATGCCACCCAGCTTCTGGTACAGGCCATGGTTATCTCTCGCCTCTTGCCCTATTGCAACGCCCTCCTGGCAGGTCTTCCAGCTTGTGCTGTAAAACCCTTACAAATGGTTCAGAATGCAGCAGCGGCGTCTGGTCTTTGATCAGCCCAAAGGACTCATGTCACTCCATTACTCAGTGACCTTCACTGGCTTCCGTGGCCTCCAGAATTAAATTCAAGTCACTAATGCTTGCATACAGAGTGACCACTGGGTCTGCACCCATCTACCTAAACTCCATTATACAAACCCTACGTTCCTTCTCAAGCCCTCTCGGCTCCTCCAATGAGCGAGCCTGGCTCTGCCAGCCCTTCACCTAAGCGATCCCAGTCCGGTTGTTGCATCGGTGACACCACGATGGTGGAGCGAGCTACCACTGCGCCATCAGAGCAGGACGTCCCTCTCTAACTTCAAGAAGCTCTTGAAAACTCATCTCTTCGAGAACACTTCCTCTTATAACACCTCTAACTAACTAACCTCTAACATGCACTTCCTGTGCCCTTCTTCTTCTATCCCTATAATTATCTTGTATTGACTGCACTTTTTTGTTCTGATTGCACTTTCTGTTAACTCTTACTTCCTTCCCTAGGTATTTACCCATTGATGTGATATGTACTATGAGCTCTTACTAGGATTTATTGCTGCTCTTACTAGTATGTATTGTCAGTTGTTAGATCTGTATTTGATGCTCTGTTGATACTTGTAAGTTGTTCCTCAAATGTAAATTAAGCTTTGGATAAAGCGTCTGCCAAATGAGTAAATGTAAATGTAATGTAAATGTGCCGAAGACTGCTTCAAGCTGGATAAAGAGCACTGGGAAGAGGCAACAGAGCCTTCAGCAGAGATATCCCATGCCCACTGTTCCAGAAGAGCGGCACCCAGAACAGAATGAGGTACATTGACATATCCAAATTACGCCAGTCTCTCGGCAGCAGTTCGCGAGATGCCCTGCTCGGCATGCATGCCTTCACTGGCTGCGACACTGTCAGTGCATTTGCGGGACGTGGAAAAGTGGGTGCCCTGAAACAGATGAAATCACAGGAAGATTGCCGGGAAGCCTTCCTGGAGCTCGGTCGGTCATGGGCTGTGTCTGATGAGCTGTTCGAAGCTGCAGGCAACCACCTGTAAGATGTATGTGCCATCAACCAGCACTGCAGAGGTCAGCAGCTCTTAGCTACCAACTATTCTGTGTAAGGCGAGGAGAGGTTGAATCCAGCCAGCTTCCTCCATGCGAAGATTGCCTCCTCATGCACACCATCGAGCCAACTACCAGGCTGCTATCTGAGGCGGTCTTTGCAAACCATGCCGGATGTGCGAGTCCCGAGGAGCATGGGTGGAACACAGATGAAGACGGGCAGCTGACAATCCAATGGATCGCGAGGCACGCCAGCACCTGATGCCGTCCTGCAGCTATTATCCTGCAAGTGCACCAGGTCATGCAAGCTACCTGATTGCCGTGCCTGCGCCAACAGCCTGAGGTGCACCAACCTGTGCAAGCTGCAAACCTGTACTAATCAACCTTGTGAGGAAGAGCCAGCTCCACAGCTGTCAGAGTCTGATACCGAAGTAGATGATGACTAGTACTTTATTGAAATTTTGTGATGATTTTGTAATGACCGTTGTTTTCACCATACATTAAACATTGTGGTTTTCTAATCTTTGACTGGCTCATCAATCATCGTCTCAATGCTCTTTCATGATATTGTGGTATTGCGGTTTGACATGCTAATACTCCCAAATTTAGCCATGTATTTTGGAATTATTGCCTTTATCTCATTATTTCACTAATTTAGAACCTACTTTATTCGTGATGAATGAACCACTTGATTAATTATCAACTGGATGAACCAGATTATTTCCATGGAAGGTACTTTTACTATTTCTTTCACTGACAAGGGTCAGTCACTTCAAGCAGTCATAACCACTACTAAGCTGCCAGTTGGCAAGGGTTATCATGTCAAAACATTATCTAGGGGTGCATAGGATGTAAAAAATCGCAACTAGAATTTGCCCACCCAGATGGTACCAATACGTGAAATTTTGGGTCTTGGCCCAAGGACTAAAGGTCCAGAACATCATAGCGACTAACTTCCGTTGTCATTCCGGTTGCCATATATTTGTATATTTGGCATTTATA
>JALXJV020000003.1:1367976-1391252 GCA_024633595.2 Lepomis macrochirus
AGAGCTTAAGGAGAATCTGACTGAAGATGAGGTGTTAACTGCATGTTGATTTTGCAGAAAACTACCTCTGCAAATATGCAAGTGACATACAGGCAGTGCACTTCGGGGATTCCCATCAACAAGTGAGCCTACACACAGTTGTGGCCTACACTAAGGGAACACAGTTTTCATATTGCACTTTGTCATCTTCTTTCCGCCATGACCCTTCAGCCATATGGGCACATCTCAGACCTGTTCTGCACCATCTGCTGGAGAGGAACCCCAGTGCTCAAGTACTTCATATGGTCAGTGATGGACCAACCACGCAGTATCGGTTCAAGAAGAACTTCTTCTTTCTGTCGACCGAGCCCTTCAAGATGGGATTTAAACGAGCTACATGGAATTTCCTTGAAGCAGGCCACGGCAAGGGACCGGTGGATGGTGTGGGTGCAGCAGTTAAGAGGACAGCGGATGCCCTAGTGGCAAAGGGGATGGACATACAGAATGGTGCCAAATTGTATGAGTAGCTTTCAAAGGTCAAGTCATCAGTGACACTCTTCAAAGTCACAGATGAGGAGATATCAGAGGTTGAGAAATCCCTGATTGATGATCTGCAGACAGTTAAAGGTACCATGAAGATCCATCAGGTAAGGCTGCACCATTATATTTCATGAATACTTTGAATAAACATTAATTTTCTAATTGAATGTGAAAAAATACTTTCAGTAGATGTTATTATAACTATTTTCTTCTCTTCATCTTTTTCCTGTCTATCCTGTGGCTGAGATGTTTTTATGAATTGCACAGAATGTTCTGCTAAGTTGCCAACATATTATATTTTTCAGATCCACACGTCAGTCTCTGGGCAATTCATGTGGAGAGTGAGCTGCTTCTGCAGAAACCCACATCCATGCACTTGCTTCAGCCCACAGTGTGTAACCTTTGCTTGTACATCACAGCCTTTCATGGGAGTCCTCCATCTACATCCTCCAAAATTCCCGGAAACCAAGGCAATACAACCAATTTCTGATGTCAATGAGGAGCTGGTCGGTAAATGGTGTGTCGTTCTGATACGACAATGACCCTTGTGTTGTTGTGTTTTGGTCAAAACAATGCACAGGGTTGGGGTCAATAGGTTTTATTGGCCAATGAGGGATGATGTGATCTGGTACACAAATGAGAATGTGGTTGGACTTGTGCCAGAACCAAAGCGGTGGACGCTCTAGACACATGATGCTTACTGACTTAGTGTGGAAGGAACTCTGCTCTTGTATAAATTAGTAAGCTGTACATGTACCAAATGCCACAAAATTGCAATGAGTTTACTTCTCAGGCTGTGATTGGTACACAAATGTGTTGTTGTGGTGTGATGATTTAAGTGTTATGGGTTTGTGTTAGTGGTATTTTGTTATATTAGTGCCACATCAACGTTTGACCGTCATACTTTTAGAAAGATAAAAATCAGTTTGACCCTGTCTTTAATGCATTACCTCTACTGTAATATCTTCTGTTTTGTTTGTTACTATTGTTCTCTACAGGAGCATGTTATTATGGTTGCATTATTAACATTTACCATTAAATTTATATGTTGTATCCTTACTGACACAAGATGTCATTAGCAATGGTTATTTGATTATTATTATGATTTTTATTTGTAAGAAATATTTTAACACTTAAGTACAGAGGATTTACACATTAGAATTAAGATATATGTAATTAAAAGCAAGATAGTTTATTTCTTGTGTCTATGAAGACAATTGATGTCAAATATTCCTCTCTGAATTTTCCATGCATAGAGAAAAGCATTTAATCCCCTATTATTTATAATTTTTATATCAGTATTTACATTGATGGAAAAAAGCTTAATGAAAATGATTTTAAATGACTTAAAATTTGATAGAAATTAAAGGAAAATGTATAAAACTAACATCATTGTAATGTTGTGGTAAGGACATTTTGTAAGAATAGGTGATTAAAAACATAAAAAATAGACATGTTCCAGACTAAAATCTTAATGACTCTATGCATTTTGTGTACCTGTTTATTTGTATTATGGATTCTTATGGTTAAAATAAAAATTCATTGAAGTTGATTTTTTTTTATTTGGGAGGTCAAAAGTGACCAGAGTTGCTGAAACACACATACATACATAATATATATATATATATATATATATATATATATATATATATGGGTAACATGGAAACAATTTTAGATATCTGACAGAGGTACAATATCATATAAAAAAATGTGTAAAATTGATAAAACATAAAAATTTACATTTTTAGAGAAACCCAAGCCACATCTGTCGTCCTCAGTCTACTGCTCCCTGACCATTAGCTGTGGTCTTCTGTCCATTCAGTCGTAATGATCAATTGAAAATGCCCCTGAGTCAGTGGACCTCATGATGGTCTCATTATGTCTGAGTGACAACTGGGAGCAGTACAGCCCATTGCTTTGGGAACCTAGCGGGCTGTCTGACACCTGCAGTTTATGAGAGAGAGAGAGAGAGAGAGAGAGACACATTTTGCTCTTTAATATATTACCACATATATTTTCACAGACCCTCTACATGCATACTGCATACTACATACATTAAATGCTTTTTTCAGTAGCGGTTTTAAACCGCCCAGACCACACTCCACACAGGTGACCCATGACACCGCCATTGGCCAGACTTTTCCTCCTGCTTATTCTTTTCTCCCTCCCTTCCCCCTCCCCACCCTATATCCCAAATACATCCAATGTGATTGTACCCTTTTTCTCCTCAGCTCCAGCCACAGCCACCACAACCGGTCTTTCCACACATCTGCTCCCGTCGAATCACTTCACCTTAGCCACAACACCTCCCGATGTGAGCCCAGCCAGACCATCCCAGTGTCACCCTCACTCAGGCAACAGATTCTAACCGTAAGCACATCAACCTTGCCTCCCTCATTACTCCATTTCTACATAACCCGCTTATTCCCAGGGAACTGCAAACTGCTCTCGGCCCTGTTGAACTTAAGCAACCAATTCCCATCAAATCCAAAGAGCTAATGCCAGTAGAATTCGCCTTCTCTTTTTCTCTGTAGAGTGTCATAATTTGTTCAGTTTTTCCCGACCGCAGGTCAAAGCTGGACGATTACCTGTCCCTGATTTTAGACCTGGCCTTGGGGTTTGGCAGAAATGGTTTCTAGACTTACCATGTCCTCTTTTCGTCCCAAGCTGCTGGAGGCATGCAGCAGTTCAATCAAAGGGACATATTGGGGCACCCTAGACCCCGAGCTTTATTGTCGCTGTCGAGCATGTCCATCCTGAACTGCAACCTTTGTGCATACCATCACATCTGCCTCTGCATGCACCTTTGATGTCACTCTGCCCAGCTCACACATCAAACCAACGCTTCCTGCAGCCCCCATTCAATCACTCTTAACCCAGCCTGCATGCAGCCCACCATCTGTGGGACTGTCCCACAAGGTGTGGACAGGAGAGGCAGACCAGTGCCATGCCACAACTTGCAGTCAGCCATCACCACACAGTTGACAAACTCCTGGCTACAGAAACCAAAGAAATCTTTATGATAGGCCCGATTTTCCAGCCCACCATTCTCCACGCTCAGAATGAGTCCCATTGGCGTGGCCACTAGGAAATATTCTGGAAAAAGCTACTACACTCACTCCCAAGCATCAGCAGTCTCATCCTGAGCTCTGACTTTTCTATGCAATATTCAACCACCGACCACGCCATCTCCCTCATCCGCACTGCAGGGCATGTAGCCTGGCAGATATCACCAAGCTTTCAAAGGGCTTCCCATCCACCCCGATTACTGGCTCCTTTTCAGTGTTCTCTGGAAGGGCCCTTACTATTTCGTTTGTCTAACCTTCAGGTGTAAGAGCAGCCCAAAAATATTAGAAATATCAAGGTTTTTATTTAAAATATCTCTGAAGCATTTTGCTGGATCCTGACCAACAACCACAAACTCCCATTTTTCATCCACCTTTAAGATGACTTTCTCACCATTACGCCACCCACTTCACCACCATCTCATGGCCTCAACATCTTGACTTCCGCGATTCCACGACCTCGAGTCCCTCTCTCCCTAGAGTAAAACAGAAGGGCCCAACACATCACTGGAGTTTCTGGGTATCACCCTTGACTCAGTGTTACTCCAGGAATCCTTGCCCCTCAAGAAAATCCACAGCATTTCCTTGATAATTTCCAGTTTCCTTCTGGCCCGCCGCTGCACCAAACGGCAATTCTCTCACTCCTAGGCCACTTTAACTACACCACCCGAATCATCCCAAAAGGTCCGTTCTTCCTGTTGCATCTCCTTTCCATAGCTGCTGCTGTCCCATCTCTCCAGACTAGAAAGGCGGTATACAATTACGGAGCATTTCCATTTACATCCATGACCACATCATGCTAGACGTCGCATGCAAAATGGAGCTTAAAATTTGTCACCACTGTCTTTCTTCCTGGAGCGGCATATCCTTCTTCCACGACGACCATGTCACCAAGGCAGAATATATTAAGCTCTTCCCAGATGCTGCCCCTTCCGTCAGCTTTGGTGGCTACTACAGTGGTAGTTGGTTCAGCAGCCAACTGGCTGCCTGAATTTTCAGCCCTCTCTCATTCCTCTACCATCTACTGAAATGTATCCAGTCATTATCACAGCCATTCTTTGGGGGTCTAAATGGTCCAAGAAAACCATCACAATCTACTCCAACAATAGTGCAGCAGTAGACACAATTAACAAAGGACGTTCCCATTGCCCAGACATAATGCAATTCATGGTGAGGCTCACCTCATCGTTTGAGCACTCCCATATATCCGAGGCTCACATAAAGAACATTTCAGACTCTCTTCTCGTTTCTCTTTCCAGAGATTCAAGCAACTGGCCAGCTTTCCAACTGCAGTCCCACCGCTTTCAGCGTCCGTGCCACCATGGCAACATCAATCCGCAGACACATTCATCTATCACCTCAAATGCAACAAAACCAACCAGTACGGTTTACAACAACCCATCTACCTCTTCAGGCTCAATTCTTACCTGAGTCCAGTACAAACCCATACGCCTCTACATGGACTTGAGACTAGCCAGCAACACTGCTCCCCAAGATCCTCTGTTCATCACAGAGACAGGAAAAGTAGCCACGTGCTTCTGGTTTCACCTACACTTTCAGAAAATTTTATCCAAATCTGAAATATCCCTGAACTGTACTCTGGGCATAAGTTCTCCAAACTGTGATTAATAAGGTGCACATCATACACAACATTAAGAACAGAATATTTTACCTCTTCAAATTTCTTGGCCTTGTATTGCTCTGCTCCTTTCAGGAAGTTCAGCAATATGATGTCACACAGCACTGTGCCCTGCATAATAATAATAATATTTATTTTTAATATAACTCTTGCTTTTTCATCAAAGCAAGAGTAGAGAGAGAGAGAGCTTTAATTCTTTAATGAAATGTATGGGGTTGATTGTTATGTTTGTAGCTAATATTGTTTCACATTCATGCCAATAAAGCTAGTTGAATTGAAAGAGAGAGAGACAGAGAGAGAGAGAGAGAGGGAGGAAACTCCATGATTTCACTATTCATGCTTTAAACATGACATTATTTTAATCAGGTATTGCACTTGATAAAATAATTAAAGTCAGATGATAAAAGGTAATATACAGCTCCGTTTATCAGTTCTGAGAAAAAAACACAAAAGCACTGAATGAAACATGACTTGTATATAACAAACTTAGATTAGACTGGTTGTGTCAAGTATACCAGTAAAACTTACCACTCCCACCGACGTGAAGGCTGCTACCATGTTAATGAGCGTCGGGATCATGTTGAACTTTCCTGCCTACGAAGAAAAACTGGTAGTTTATACTAGCAGGCTTCAGTCTCCTGGGCTGGGGCATAGGTATAGACAATGCAGACAGTGTCGCTGCACTGGGGTCCGCGACTGTGCTAGGGGCCCTTGATGGGAGCGACCCGCTGAGTTAAGAGACGATCTTTGTCAGTTATATGGTAAAATGCATTGACTCTTATCTCTATATATAGCACTTGATCGCTATTGATACTGCAGTTTGAGGTAAAAATTATAGTAACATATTGTAACTCCAGAGTCTATGAGTATAGGTGCAGCCCTCTAAGGCCAACGCCATTGGGTTTACCCCTATATGCGCCTGCACGGCACTGATAAATTTTGTCTTGTCTTTCTGCACCTTGTATATATACAACGGTGAGACCTAGTCTTCGGCTCCCATAGTGCCTTTTCTTCAGCACTGAGAACCAAGGCTCAGTGAGGCCCAGTGTTTAGAGGGCTGCTCTATACTCGTAGAATCTGGAGTTACAATACGTAATATTGTTCTATTTCATATAGGCTTCGCAGTCTAAGGCCATCACTATTGGATTTAGAGGTGAAGCAGGGTGAGTAAATGCCTCACTGGCTACCTTGGTGGTAGCGTATGGGCCAGGCAAAGAAACGACCCAGGTCAGCCAGTCCCCATCTTTTTCCTGACTAGGAATAAAGGGAGGAGAACCCCCTTTTCCTCCCCAGAGGTAACTACTCTGTAGATAGCCTGGTTCTCTAGGAGCTCCTGGACCTCTGCCTGGAGGTCGGCGATAGCCGGAGAGGAGAGAAATGTATCCTCTATCCTGGCGAATGGGTGGGAGGGTGCTGAGCCTGTGACCATGGTGGACCAGGCAGTTCATCCACCTGTCCATAGAACAGGAAAAGAGCCACTTAGAGAATGACTCTGAAGGTGGTTGGACCTGCTAATGAGGTGCCCTGGTGGCCATGGCGTGAGGCCACTCTGCTGCCCCTGCCGCGGGTGGGGACACGCATCTGCGACCCATGGTGCCATGGTGGGCCACCCCTAAGGGGAAGGGACGCCGCCATGGGGGGTGGGAGGCCTGGCAGACAGCGATCTCTGTGAGGCGCCGGTCAGGAGAGTCAGCTCCGGTGGAGTAAAGAAGGACATTAACAGTGAACACACAATTACCCCAAAATGTTGTCTGTAGGTATCCCGGACACACAGAAGGATGTGTCAGTGAAGTGTGCTCTGTCCACATGAAGCGTCTGCTCTCGTGTGGCTCATACACAATTTCTGTGAGGAGGGGTGTGTGATGGGACCTCTGACCATGAACAAAGAGTGTACTGCTTGTTGCTTTGAGCTTGAACTGCAGGTTAGCTGCTGGCTAACAGCAGCTGGCTCACACATTGTGTGAAATGTGTGCTTGATGTAGCTGATTCAGCTGAGGCAGGCACAGGCGGCATCTTTTCAACAAAGGACCCCAAAGGACCAACAAGGTAAAAGTCCCGACCTATGGGTCTACCAGTCATCTGCTCTGGGTCAGCCAGGCAGAAGACAGCACGTTAGCTATCTATCAGCTCAGTGTTAGCTTCCTGTTAGCTTTCCTCACCGTGGAAACCTAGCGAAGGCAGGCTCTCACCATTGTATATACACAAGGTGCGGACGTAAGAGAGATTCACGCTGTGGGTGGGCCTGAGACAAAATTTATCAGTGCCACGCGAGACGCGCATGTAGGGGGTAAATAGCGATGGCCTTAGAGGCGGAGCCTATACGAGAAATAGAAGTGTGTTTACTATTGATTGACAAAAGTTGATGCATTTATTACCATGTAACTGACAAAGACCACACCGTAGCTCGGCGGGGCTGCTCCCCGTCAAGGGCCCTCAGTAGAGTGCAGCTGCACTGCCTGCACTGTCTATACCTACACCCCTGTGCAGGCTCGTCGGATGCCTTTCAAATAGGTGAGTAACTTTACAAGTGCTTTTTCAGTGGATTTGGTTATCATTTCGGGGACAGGTCACGCTGAGTAGGCCTACCTGTTTAATTGTGTGGATGTGCTTGTGGGTAGTAACTGTGTGTGCGCTGTAGCTGGCCTGTTTTCAGAACATGGTGCTGTGTTGTAGGCCACTTTTCTTTCTCATTCACCAAAATGTCTTTCCTCTCTTTCGTAGAGGAATGTAATTGTCGTGATTCTGGAGGTTGCCCGAAAAAGCCTGCGCCATTTCAGCACAGTGGACTCCTCCCCTGCACTCAGGTGTTTGTAGTGACGTTTCAGGATTTTGACAATGACAACACTGGCCATGTTCCTTATAACTTCTTATAATTTCTGTACATAGCAAATACAAAAGCCTAGGTGACATTGTTCGACTGTGGAATCCATCACATGATAGTACTTTAATTTAGACTGCTGAGTCCAGGCACATGCAACACAGCTGCTGCAGCAACAGCGTGTCTGTGTGTTGGAGAGAGAACGCACACAAAGAGAACTGTATGAATTTAATATGTTAAAATGGAAAGAAATCAATTTAAAGAGCTTTAAATTAGGTACTGCATATAATCTTATCAGTTGTTAAACTGTGTCAAAAAAGGAAACATTCACATAAATTTGCCAATAAAGGGTTCCCTGTGTGTGCTTTGTAACAGTGTAACCAAGGGCCCATCATAACAGCTTGCATTTGGGCCTGTTGTTACTACCTTATGTCACTGCTCCTGGGTATCATTAGCACAAATGCAGTTGTACAAGAAATTACTTTTTTTTGTTGATTGTAAATGTAAATGCTCTGTATTTGTGTAGCTTTCTAGTCTTTTCAACTACTCAAAGCACTTTTACACTACATCTGCATTCACCATTCACACACATTTATACACTGAGCCTAAGTGCTCAAACAGAAACTAACATTCACACACATTCATACACTGGCTGAAAAGCCACCAGGGGCAATTCGGGGTTCAGTCGTCATGCCCAAGGACACTTCGACATGCAGCTCCTCTGCAGTTGGGTGTGGTACTTGACCCCCAGGATTGAACCGCCGACCTTCCGATTAACAGAATAAACAGGCAACCCCCTTTATTCCCCTTTATTCCCTTTTCCACTATATCCTCAGTCTCCAAAGTTTACATTGTAATTAATGTATTGGCAGACATGCAGAAGAGTTTATTTTAAGAAAGTAACCCTGTCAGCAGCAAGTTTCCAATTCACCAAACTTGCATTGAACTGTGAGCGGACATGTAAAACCACGATATAATAATGTTAATGATACCTGACAATCTATGCTTACTGATTATGGTTTACTTTACATGACCTGAAATTATTTTATAGATAATAAAACTTTATGTGTCCCAAACAGTAAGACCACATGTTAGCAAGACTGCATGCAATTGCATAAATGATTCTGCCTAGACATCTAGTAATGCTAAAGATATTTACAATTTGTAATGTAAGATGTTTAAAAAAGATGCAGAAGTTCATAAAACATATATAACTGGTGCTGTAAAATTATAAAATTATATTTGTTAAATATGAATAAAATATATAAGAATGTTAGTACTACAAAGATGAGTAAGTAGCTTCTATGATGAGCTGCCAAAACAACTATATACAGATCCCTGTGTCATTATTCATATTGGATAATGTTTTGCAAGTACACATGCACATTATGAGCACCTGAGCTATATACTAAGCTATATACTCACATTTCCATTGACTAGAACATCAAACCTAATAGCATAGGCTTTGATCAGAGTGCGGTAGTCCGTCCCATTCTCCATCTTATAATATTTGGCAAACCTGCACAAACAGACAAATCACAAGGAAAACATCATCAATCAATCATAACCACACATTTTGCAAGTGGTTCAGAGAACTAATAACAATATAATGCAGTCTGAATGATTACTTGATTAATATTTTATATGCCAAAATTCCTGTTTTATGTAGAGTCCTTATAGAAAATCCAGTTTTAACAATCTGGAACTCTTTTCATTTCCATATAGGTGGCTCAGATATTTGACTTATGAAAGCTGTCCATGGTAATTTGCCTTTAGAAATTCCTATATTTATAGTAAAAGTGTCTGTCAGTGCTTACTAGAGAATGGTAATGGTATTATTAGAAACGGTAACTAGAAATCATTCTCTGGGGACCATGGATATCCGATGATTTCATGGCATTCTGGCCAATGGTTGTTGAGTTTTCTAGTTTGTGGATGGAACATATCAGTCCAACCATGTGGTTAAATACCTGAAATTGTAGCCAGGTGAGACATCATTCTTCTGTGACATGGCATCCAGTCGGGTGAATGAGTATGAAGGGTTACACTGGTCATCTGACTTATCCAGATCACATATCCAGCCGATCTTTATTCCAATCACTCCTCCCTGACAGAATTTTTAAAATGAGACACATGAACAGGCTTCTTGGAATGACATTTAAAAGCAACCAATTTGTACTGGCTAGTATGTCTGGAAGAAATGTTACAATTCTTGTGTAACATTTTGTGTAAATGCACATAGCGTCTCTTTTGATGGGAAGATGCTTTACCGTATTTGACCCACCGGAGAAAGTCATAAAGCGTTTTCCTCAAAATTCTGCCCGCGATGCACAAGGTTTTCATACGTTTATAGAAGGATTTCTGTGCAACGTCATAACGCAGATGCACGCATAACTAGGGGCAAAAGAGGCACTCAGCTTTAGCGGCACACCAGTTTATACAGCATATCTAGCTGCAGTGTTGGGCAAATTACTCTGAAATTGTAATGACATACTTTTAATAATTAACCTGAGGAATCATTAAGCAGCAGAACTGAAAACACTACAGTCTCTCAAACCAGAGGATGCTGTAAGGTATAGGCCAGAGGTCAGTAATAGGCGGACTGTGGTCTGGATCCGGATCAGCAGCTTTCCTCTCCGGACCGCCGACCTACAGCCGATTTATTATTGAGACTTACTACCTCATGACGAAGCATTTCTATTTTAACCAGCGTAGCTTTCTAGCATTTACTTTACTGGTTTAGCCGCCAGGAAACTCACAGACCAAGTGCATCGTTTCATGTGATACTGGTCAGCCAATCAAATCTGCGCATTGAGTCGAGGCCGCATCCGCGAAGTGAGATACAAAGGAGGCGTTTGGAAGCGTACACCAATGTTTCCCACAGAATGACAATGTAACTGTGGGATATTGGCTATCAGCTATATATAGCATGGTAGCCTCCAAAATCCAGCTGCATTCCAACATTAACTTAGCTCTCCTTATTAGCTAGGCTCCTTTGCATGCTGGCTAAAAACCTTTTAAAGCTGCGTCTCCGACATTGACAGTGTTTCATGAGGGAGGGAGAGTGAGAGGTATGGGTGAGTGAGAGAGAGACAGGGAAGAGCGAGAAGACGTGCTGCATGAATGTGCTACGGCACTCTGCGATCAAATACGATTTTAAATAGGCTTATTAAAAAAAAATGAAAATCAATTTGTGGCGGTCAGCTTTGATATTGTGGTGTGCCACCACAAATAAATGAGCGATATGGAAACACTGCACAAGGAGAGAGGAGGCGAAAGAGAAAAGATATTTCACTAGAATGTAGAGATTTTTACATGTACATTCCTCCCACGGTCAGTTCAAAACCAGAATATCTCTTAGACCTCCAATCCTATACGTTATGGCAGTGAGTGATAACGCAAGTTAATCAGTATCATGTTCCGGACCTTTGCTTCAGGAAATTTTCTCTAACTGGACCTCTTTGAATTCTAACTGAATACCCCTGGTATAGGCTCCCAATATTTTAACTGATATTATTCATCATCATGCATATTCATAACAGCATCAATGAGTATGATTTTTTACAGTACGTAACATTTCTTAATGTCCCTGGCTGAAATAGAAAGAACAAAGCAAGTCTCCCTGAATTTTTAAACTAATCGCGTATTCATAACAGAAGCAATGAGTATGATTTTTACCAAGCATATAAAGATTTTCAATGCCACTATTTTAGATAAAAAAAAAATCAACTGTCTTGACTTCTGAACTAACAAGAGAAGTATTCAGTGCTTTTACAAAACACAACAACAGCCGCTGTGGAAAGAACAGCCTCTGTCCCTCTTTATTCCTTTAGCTTTTTTGGCTAGCAGTTGACTTGAACAACATTACGTCTGGTTGCATGTTATATTAATATCGCGAAATGAAAGACAAACAGATCCATCTCTGAAATGGAAGTTTATTATTACAGCGGTTGACTACAGTCTTCTGACTGGCTACCGAAACGCTTTTGCCCCCTGGCTGCACACACATTCATTAGTGTTTGTATATAAGAAATCCGTCAATTGTGTTTCCCCAAGTCTGGACACTGAGCGTGGAACAGTTTTTCAAGTTCAAATGATGGTGGAGACGGTATAATCAGCTGTCCCCGCATGTTGTTCCTTTAAGTCAATCATGTTATCAATGGTTTTTATTCGAATGATTTTATTTATACACACATATAGGGCTGATCCCAAATAGTCGAATATTCAATGCTTCTGTGGCAGCACCGAGTGGGGAAATTTGGCCAAGAATTATGAGGATGTGTTTTCAATAATCTACTTCACCTGGCACTGTATATATTATCAATTCCAACTACGCCACCTGGGGAATTTCACCCCAGGAAGTATAAACTAAGATGGACCACACAGCACTATTACCATAGAAAGCACACAGGTTAGTTCTACTTAGGGAGGGACGGACGGAGACAGTGTTTCATTCACATATAAAAATATTAAAAAATATTACATAAATAAATAAAAATATTTATTTTAAATGAACATACATCTAAAATTCTCTTTAAAAAAAACAGCCACTTGCCTAAACCCTTCTGACATAAGGCACCCAAGCCAAAACAATTCCAGGGAAGCAAAATATTAATTCAGGGAAATAAAGTCAAACAAAGCAAAAGTTAATTCAGGCAAATGAATTCAAACAATGCAAACGTTAATTCAGGCAAATAAATTCAAACCAAGCAAACCAATAATGTAAACAACTAAATTAGTTAAAGCAAAAAAACAACAACCCATAAACAAAAATTAATAGAGTAGCAAAGTCAGAAGAACAAGGCATAAACACGAGTCCAGCTAAAAATCAATTAAATCTATCAGCCTTAAAGAGCAGCCGAACTATCAGAGGCAACTCAAATTAGGAGGCAATTCAACTGTCGCTGAGAGGCAGGACAGCGGGGAGACTGAGGCTGATCCTGCGCCTGAAAAACACAAAGGGGAGCTCAGATTAGCTCTCCTGCGGCAGAATTACCACACCCGACACTACATGCAACAGTCTGTAACCTACCGGGCAGTGGAGAATGACTGACGTAATACCCAGAGAAGGGGGAATCCTCCCACACCCGCACACGAGGATGCCAACAAACCAAGAGGATAAACAACAGACAGCCAGGAAGACGAGCCTGCGAGCAATCAACTTACTGTTAAACAACGCACACACACCGATCTCAACAACACACATTTAGGCAATCTCCTTACCAGTGAACAGGCGGCAATCGGCTGAGGGGATACTGCAAATGCTTTGTGTCAGTGTGGCGAAGAGAGTCCGCAACTCGCGGAGGACGGAGCTTTAAACCCTCCAGCGTCCGCTCAGCCAATCCCTGCCTACACTCCCACATCACAGCGTCACTTCCTACAGCTGTGCTGTCACATTCAACTTACACACGCATTACCCCTAGCGCTAACACCATGGTCGAAAACATGTACCAACTTGAGATGAAACACCCTGAGAGCTAGCAGCCCCAACTGCTCCCCACCGGCGAGGCAGGCGATAAGCATTGGAATGTTGGCCAGCATTGGAGCGGGTGATCGCTCGCACTGCTGCTCCGCTTGTACCTGCTTGACTGGGCCCAGTAGCTGATGATGCAGCAGGTTCCGGGTTAGTCCTAGCCTGGATGGAGACCCCTGAAGGGCCTTGCTCCACTGGGGCCTGCTCGAGTAATGGAGGTGGTGGAGACAAAGTAGGCTGGACCACCAGCGGTGCAACTGGTGAGTCTTCACGCCACAGAAACCACGAAACATCTTCACTTTCGGCCCACCTTCAGATGGAGACTCACACACAGAGGTTGGGTCACTGATGGGAGTGCACCTTCACTCTAGATGGGTCATCAGCAGGTGCGATTATGTAAACGGGGCCATCATCCTCCGGTGCCCCCAGACACCACACATCCTGGATTTTGTGCCGCCCTCTTGTACTGCAATTTCGCAGGTATACTAACTGGCCTTCCTCCAGTGGTACACTCCGCACATGGCAGTCATGGTTCTTCTTCGGCGCTCTGCCGCTGCTCTCAACCGCTTCTTAGCCCCTTGAGCGCTGTTTGCAACCGAGCCTGATGTTCCTGGATCCACTCATGCACACTAGCACCTGCCGGTTCCGGTACTCTGCCAATCAGGAAATCGACTGGCAGCCGGGGCTCTCGGCCAAACATCAGGAAGAAGGGAGACTCACCCGTAGTCTGGTGCGGCGTGGTGTTATAGCAATGAAGCACCTGTGGCAAGCAGTCATTCCAGTCCCTCTTCCGAGTCTCTGGTAGAGGTTGTGGAGGGTTCGGTTGAAGCGCTCGCATTGGCCGTTTCCAGCTGGATGGTAAGGGGTGGTGCGGGACTTCTTGATGCCATACAGCTGCAGAGCTGCTGGATGAGGGAACTCTCAAAGTTACGGCCTTGATCAGAATGGAGACGGGCAGGAACACCAAACTTGGAAAAAAGCTCAGAGCAGCCGGCTGCGTGTCTTTAGCCACCTGGCACCTCTCGTAGGCTTGACACCAGCGCACCACCTCAGCAGACATCTTTGGCCAGTAACACCGCTGTCTTAACAGCTGCAAGGTTCTCTCCACCCTTGATGGCCATGCTCCTGGTGCATCTGGGTGAGTACCTCCTCCTTCAAGGTAGCTGGAAGAAGCACTTGACATACTGCTTCACCACCATCAGGGCGAAGCACTTTGCGATACATCACCCCTCTTTTTCAACCAGGCGGTCTCATTGCGGAGCAGCGTCTGCGCAGGCTGACTTAATAGCTTCCGCTCCACCAGGGTGGGCGCTGGTTCCTGTTTCCAGAATGTCATCACTGCTTGGATCACTGAGTCAGCCTGTTGAAGATTGCTCATGTCGGCAGAGGTATGTTGTGGCAACACTATGGCAGCTGATTGAGTGGCCTTGACCTTTCTAGCCTGGAGTGCTTGTCGCAGAGGCTTTGGGAGAGACGTCCGGGCAACATCACATCCAAATCTTCGCCGCCAGAGGATACTGGCGGGAGGCGGCGTCTGCATTCCCGTTACTCCTCCCAGACCGGTACCTGATTTCGAAGTCGAAAGCTGCAAGTTGGGCTGCCCACCGCTGCTCCATGGCTCCCAGCTTGGCTGTTGACAGATGGCTAAGGGGGTTATTGTCTGTGTGAACCACACACTGATTGCCCAGCAGGTACTCACAGAACTTCTCAGTCATGGCCCACTTGAGCGCCAAAAACTCCAGCTTCATGGAGCTATAGTTGGACATGTTGAGCTCAGTGGGCCTCAGCCCTCTGCTGGCATGAGCGATGGGACGAAGCTTGCCGTCTTGCTTCTGGGACAGCACAGCTCCTAAACCCCCGAAACTTGCGTCGACCTCCAACAAAGGCAGCGAAAGGTCAGCGTAGGCCAGCACAGGAGCAGTGGTGAGCTTAGTCTTCAAGGCTTCAAAACTGTGGTTGCACTCCTCTGTCCATCTCTCCCCAACACTCTGCTCTGCTCTGCCTCTGGACGTGGTACCTCCCAGTGCTGCCACCAGCCTGTGCAAAGGTGCTGCCAACTTAGCGAAGCCTTCCACAAACCGCCGATAGTAACTGGCGAACCCCAGAAATGACCTCAGCCCAGAGACAGTTGTGGGGGTGGCCATGGCGACCACCTCAATCTTACTGGGATCTATAGCCACACCATTAGCAGAGATGACATGGCCCAGGTAGCGCACCTCCTGCTGAAAGAATGTACATTTAGTCAGCTTTGCCTTCAGACCCTCTTTCTGCAGCCGTCCCAACACCACTTCCAACCTTTCCAGGTGTTCTGCCACTGTTGCTGAAAACACCACAATGTCATCCAAATACAGCAATAGGGACTGTCCTTGTTGGTCCCCAAAGATCCTCTGCATTAGTCTCTGGAAGGTGCTGGGGGGCATTACAAAGGCCAAAAGGCATCACGTTTCCACTCAAACAGCCCAAATGGAGTGCAAAAGGCAGTTTTAGCACGATCTTTCTCTGCCTAGTCTACACACTACACACATGCGCAGGCTACCATCCTTTTTCGAACCAGCGCGATGAGGGAAGCATAAGGGCTGCTGCTCTCTCTAATCACCTGGGCCCCTAACAGCTGATTAATGTGTTCCTTCACCACCTCATACTCAGATGGGGAATCGCCTGTAGCAGCTGATGTACAGGAACATCGTCAACAACTGGGATCTCGTGAGCTATCAGGTCAGTACAACCCAAATTCCCCTCATTTGTGGCAAAGACAGAGCTATATTTGCTGAGGGCGACTTCACCTGACCCTGCTCTTCAACCGGCAATGCTAACAACTCCACGGCTGCTAGCTGATCTGACACAGCAGTGGAAACAGACTGAGAGCTCACTGTGGCTACCCTCGTAGGCACCTCAGTGACCCCTGCAGAAGGGTTACCAACATTAACCACATCCAATGTACCAATAATGATGCGAGGATAGAGCAACACCTCAACAGTCCCCACATTAACAATGGGTATGTAAGCCGTGCCACCCACCACCCGAACCAAAGCCGGGGATGCAAGCAACCCCGCAGGCAAACCAGAGTCCAGAGGTTCAAACAACACTGCAGCACCTGAGTACTGCTCGGAGCATGTAGCAGCCACTACCTTCATCACACCACCTGGGAACCGACAAGCCTGCTTACCTCGAAGCTTGAGCTTACCCACAATGCCTGTGGAGGTTTGTACATCGGCTTGGTGACACTTCTGCAATGCCTGTAACACTGACTCAGGGGCTTCAGCTACGGGGGGGGGACCATGCAACGCCAGACCATGCTGGATAAAGAGTTCTCGGTAGCATCTGCGGATCACGTTCATCCCCAACACACCAGGGGCTTGTTTGGACACATCACCAGGGGACCTCTCACCACCAAGATCCCACACTGAGGCATTAACTTACCACAGAGCTCAACCTCTAACTCCAAATAACCCAGGGGATGGCCAACCCGTTAGCTGCTCTCAGCTCCAGCCAGTGACATGCATGAAGACACGGCTCAAAATGCTGGCGGAAAAAGCTCTCGGTGACAGTAGACACCATAGACCCAGTGTCCACCAAACAGGGCACCTGTACCCCACTCAAGCTTACCTCTAAATGTGGGCACTCAGACATTGGTTTAGCTGCATCTCTCAAAACATCAGAAACAACCTCTGAGCCAGTGGAGGCCCCACCCGAACTGTGGCCCTGCAATTCGGTGGGCGCTAGTTTTCCGACCGCGGAGCTAGCAGAGGTAACCTCTCTGGCTGGGAACTGGAAGCAGCACGTACACCATTACATACTCTGGCAAAGTGGCCAGGCTGATGACAACGCCTGCAAATAACAGGGCCATTACAATCCCTCATAACATGACCAGGCTGCAGGCATCTTGAACACTGGAGTCCTATTAGGAGAGTGGCTGCGCTGCTGCAAATCCTGTAGCCTAGCAATAGCTTGAGTAAGCTGCTCTAACAGTTTCTGCAGATTCCTCAGTAACTTCCTCATCTCACTCTTTTCGGACAACTGGCGGGGACTCACCGCTTCCTGGGGGCTGCTCCCAAACTGAACACCTAGCACTGAGGGGACAGAATGGCTACAGCCTCTCCCACCACTGGGTGATCCCTCCCGTTCCCACCTGATTGCTTCAGCTCTCACGTCAAGCAAGGTAGCCGTAGGCTGCCCGCGCACAAAACGTTTCAGCTCTCTACGAAGGGACCCAGCTAACACATACTCTATGAATTGATCCCGCAGCAAAATCTCTGCATTTGGAATGCCACCAGGTGCACGCCGTTTAACGGCCTCCATCAGGCGCATCAGAGCTAAGGAGAACTCCTGAAGAGTCTCTCCTTCTTGCTGCTTGCGGGAAAAGAAAGCCTCCTGCAAAGCTACATACGGCTGTGAACAACCATATAACTCTTGCAACACTAAAATAATCTTCGCTGGGTCCTCTCGTTCTACCCTAGGGCGGTGTTTTACCTCTTCCCTTGCCTCCCCTTCTAGGTGATCAAAGAAAAAGGTGGCCTGATCGAAGGTAGACAAGCGCCGTGCCGTCATGCATGCTTGTGCTTCCTCAATCCACTCATCCAAACCAATGCCTGTACTCCCTCTAAACCTAGGACACTTCCTCTCCTGAGACACATAGATCAGCCTCTCAATTACAGTGGTGCTAGCAGTAGGGGCACTCATAGTGGATGGGGCTATAGATGGCGTTAGCGGGGCAGACCCAGTGCTAGGGCCAGATGCATTAATCTGCTCCTGTGACATTTCTCCTCAGCCAACTACAGACAATACTTGATGATTCTGATTTGACTATGTAAATCCTTAGACAGGGACAGCCCTACATACCTATTATTATGGAGGTACGGACCTTGGTGTCCTCATCACGAGCATAAACACTCTGTTATGAAGGAAAGTGTGCAAGGCAAGGATTATACTTTCCGTGTCTGCAAGTATGCTAGGGTCCGTTAGAGTCTGTGTGACTGACTCCAGAAAGTATTATAAACAGAAGTGGTCCACGTCCATGGAGTCCACAGCTGTCCACTCCCGATTATCTTCAAGGCTTAAGTGTGTACCCACAAACAGTCGTGTCATGCGCGCGCAGTGTTGGGCAACCTACTTCAAAATGTACTAGATTATAGATTACTAGTTAGTGTCATTTGAGAATAATTGGTTATATTACAATATTTCTGAATCTGTCTCTGAATTGTAATTCTTTACGCTAGCCTATTTTGCATTACTTTGAGCTACTTTCACAGCTAATATAATGGCCACATTATTTTGACGGTAAGATGTGCTGCATTGGTGCATTCTAGTGAAGTGCAGAGTTATACCTGCAGATTGGGAGTGGGAGTGGATGGGTGAATTAGGATGAATTGTTTACCCAGAAAGACGCTGTGCGCATTTACACACGACGTACAGCCGCAGAACATCATTGATTATTAGTATCTCCTGACAGTCCGACAAGATTGGTCAGGATGAACTGACAGCAGCCTCTCTAATCATGAAAGTAATATTATAATAATAATACCGATTTATTTTTCTTAATGCATAATGAATTGCATTACAGCAAAAAGCAATACGTTACTGTATTTGCATTACTTTTGTATACTCTGCACCACCCCTAAGCGAAAATGTCTTCCTTGCGTGCCTGTCTCTAGCACAAAAATGGCGCAGCTGCAAAACAGCATAGAAACCGGGTGATTAATATATCATGCCAATCAGAGTTACAGTTAAAATTACAGATTTTAACCATCACTCCTTAGGGAACTGTCTTGTTGGCTGCGGTCAGAGAGCATTTTCTAGTTAAGTAGGCCTATATAGGAGCCTATGTAGATTTATTATTATGGATTTTACCATGTTTTGTTGTGGTTCACACTGATATAAGAAATGTTCATTTTTCAAAAGTTGAAAATATTAAACAGTAATATAGCAATTATTTTAGGTTAAAGTAATGTTTACTCTGAGTAAATTTTAAATGAGCTACTTTTTACTTTTACTTGAGTAGATTTTTATACCAGTAACTTTACTTGTACTTGTAGTAAAAGTTCAATAACGTAATTGTACTTTTACTTAAGTAGGATGTTCCTACTCTTTCCACCTTTGCTTAAAATATAGTTTATTGGAAAAGGACATGTTCTAAACTATGACAAGGGCAGCCTACATTTGTGATGAATGATAACCACAAAGACTTTAGGAAATTGCCATGTAAGTTTTAGTAAATTTAAGCCTAGCAGGTGATAATATTGCTACATGGTCTGTTGAAAACAGCATAAGAGAGGGGGCAGGTTTGCATATCATGTGGTATGCTATCATGTTAATGAATTTTAATGACATCTTATGACATAATGACATATTACACACTTATTTCAATTATCAGAGCACTGAATGAGTGACCCCCATGGCACACAAACACAGACACCCACGCAGCTGTGAGCGAAGATGGACACACACATACACAAAGTGTGTTTTGGAAATGGAGGGATTTGGGGATGGAAATCCTCCTGGAGTTGGCCCGGGAACAGGCCCATAAGTTGGAATCTGAGAACCCTGTACAGCAAAGCGGTTCTGCTCTGGTTAAAAGAACCATTGAACTTGTTCCTGTAACATCTTTTATGCACCATGGTTAAAACATGGGTGAGGGGGGACCTTCTCAGGGCTATCTAATCCCTGTACATCCAAAGTGAGAGCTGTGTCCGAGTACTTCGACAGTAAGTCAGACTCTTTCCAGGAGAGGGTAGCCTTCATCAGGGCTGCGCTTTGTCACCAATCTGTTTGTGATATTCAAGGACAGGATATTGAGGCATAGTCATGGCGAGGAGGGGCTGCAGTTTGAAGGGCTTGAGATCTCGTCACTGCTTTGCGGATTATGTGGTCCTGATGGCATCATCGGTCCTCCAGCTCTCACTAGATCGGTTGACAGTAGAGTCGCGAAGTGGTTGGGATGAGGATTAGCACCTCTAAATCTGTGGCCATGGCTCTCAGCAGGAAACCGGTGGAGTGCCAACTCCAGGTAGGGAATGAGTCCTTACCCCAAGTGAAGGAGTTCAAGTACCTCGGGGTCTTGTTCGCGTGTGAGGGATTGGCGGAGAATCAAAGCAAATCAAATCAAAGAGAGCTGAGCCGTGGGCAAAGCTCTCGATCTACCGGTCAGTTTTCGTTCCTACCCTCACCTATGGTCATGAAGGCTGGGTCATGACCATAAGAACGAGATCGCGGGTACAAGCGGCCAAAATGGGTTTCCTCAGGCGGGTGGCTGGTGTCTCCCTTAGAGATAGGGTGAGAAGCTCTCCTAATGTGCACGGTGCAAACTGAATGACAGACTTCAGCTATAGCTAACACAAAGTTTGATTTGATTGATGATTGATTTTTTTTGATGAAATGAGGTGTGAAATAATATATACTAAAACAAGAGGTATTAACAATTTTTTTTAAATTCCCTGTTACAGGCTGGTGTGACCTATGCGTACCCACATGTTCAAAAACTGTGATGAAGGCCGACACACAGTGCGACAGAGAGGCAGTAAATGCATTAGTGCACCCGCAGCACTACAAGTTTTACAATTTCACATTTGATTTTGATTATATCAAAGACCACACATTCTGTGTTGGTGATTTGGCAAAGAGAACTCTGGACAAGTTTCAGAGAACTCTGGACAAGTGGACAGTAGCATGTTTGACTGGTGTGATTCTGTATTTGGTAAATGGAAGGCCTTAGTGATGCCCATACTAGCAGGCCTAATTGTTGCTGTAGCACTTTTAGCTCTCTGTGTAGCTCTCTGTTGCATTATTCCATGGGCCAGAGGTCTGATAGTAAGAGCTATTGATCAATCTGTATCTACTCAAATGATCACACTCCATGAACAAGAGACCACGCCACTGTCGCAGCAGCAGAACTGTGATGACATGAAGACCCCAGATTCGTTTGAATGATCACAAGGGAGGAAGTATGTGATGGAAATTTGTTATTTTATATAGGCCTTTCTCATTTCCCAATGTGTGTGTCGTAATTGATGTGGTGAGGCAGGGTAGAGCAGGTTGGAGGACCCAAATGCAGGACACCACGGCTGGCAGGTATAGTTCAAAGATTTATTGACAACTAAAAGCGAGCACACTGGTAGAGTGGCTGATAATACAGAGTCCAAAACAATCCAAACAATCCAAAATGCAATCCACAACAGGTGAAAGTCCAAAACCCATAAACGACAAGACAGAGCAGACAACACAACAACACACTGCAAAATGAAATAGACAAGGTAACAGAAGGTAATGACCCGACAAAGACAAGACAGAAACACCTGGGCCCGTATTCACAAAGAATCTAAGAGTCCTCTCAGAAAACTCTTATCTTAGCTTAAAAACTTTTACCTAGGAGTCTTAGCTTAAGAGCTATTCAGGACTGATCTGAGAGCAACTCTGAGCAAGGAAAAGACAAAAACTTTTATCTTAGTGAGGAGCGGGGTTGACCCGTTGCTATGTATAACACAATCTTTTGAAGACTGTGATTGGTTGGTTGTCCAAGAAGGAAAAAAAGAGTGATTCTAAGTGTAGGTTATATTCTAAGCTTCACTTTGGAAATTACATGCGTAATATTTACTATTTGACCGTTCTCTCCTCACTCACACACACACACACACACACACACACACACACACACATTATATATGTGTATATAAATCCTGTTTTTTATTTACCATGCTGTTAATTTCCTATAAGGTATTTGATTGGCTCGGAATGATAAAAATTGTTCCACTCTTTCCAATAACACTGATTGCTGGCGTTTCTATTTAAGCGGTGGTTTGAATGTTGGTTTTAATGGATCAAACATGGAATCAAAACCAAGCAGGGCAAGAAAGTCCAACTGGACCAGTTAGTGGATAAACACAAGGCAATTCTAAAAGGAAAATTTGGGCCTGGTGTCACAGCGCAGGCGAGAAGCGAGGCGAGGGCGTGGCGCAAACTATTAACGGTTCATTCGTTATGCGCAAGAGGGAAGCTGCTATATTCATAAATGCAGTTTTGAGCCTGCAAGGTGGGAATGTCCAGTGGAAGCGAA
Organism: Lepomis macrochirus; assembly: GCA_024633595.2. Lineage (NCBI taxonomy): Eukaryota > Metazoa > Chordata > Actinopteri > Centrarchiformes > Centrarchidae > Lepomis > Lepomis macrochirus. Next base: position 1,390,537 of record JALXJV020000003.1, read on the forward strand.
ATGAACTGCGACACAATAAGAGGTTCTGAAAGTGCTGTAAGGCTGATGATACACAGAGCAACTTTTAGAGCAATGCGTGCAGGGCAATGCTGTTGTCAATAATAATGAGTAAAGATTACTACCGTAATCCCTTCCCCTACCACTCCGCCACCGCCCGCTCACGCGCTATCCATTTAAAACATAGTGCGGACTTGCCTCTAGCAAGATTGCCCAGCAACATTGCTCAAAAAGTTGCCCGTGTATCATCAGCTTTAATTGTTTGTGTGATCACGCTTACAGAAGGTTGTGACAGACCCAAATCATCACCGCTGCATCGCCAAATATCGTAATGTAGTGATTACTTTCATTCCTGTGTGGGAGATGTTAGCGTGCATCTAATAAGATCAGTCACAAACACGATCCCTGCGATCTAATCTATAGTGTCTGATTAACTCACTGTCATCCTGCAACACATTTCTTCTCCCTCTTCGTCTTTCTGCCATTTTCTCCTCTACTAAAGAAACTCTTAAGCCTCTTAAAAGTCCTCGTCCCTGCTCCTAACTATTCTGAGCTTAAGAGCTCTTTTAAGGGCTAAGATTCTTTATGAATTACTTTTTTCTTTACTAGGATTTTTTTCTTTAATTTTATAAGTAAACGCCCACTTTTCTAAGAATTTTCTTAGAATTACGTCACTAGGAGCTACTCTTAGCCTTAAGATTCTTTGTGAATACGGGCCC
>JALXJV020000003.1:1391752-1425991 GCA_024633595.2 Lepomis macrochirus
GATCAGAGGGCTGTTTCACAAAAGTAGAATTTAGAAATGAAGAAATAAAGAATCACTGCTCCCAACTGAAACTGTTAATTATAACGTTACCATGAATAGTAACAGACCTTACAAGTAAGAACCGGACCTTAATATGTCACTCAGCAAATGTATTAATCACAACCACTAATCAACATACTGTCTATTCAATTCAATTTTATTTATATAGTGACAGTTCACAACAAAAGTATTTCTTTTCTGGCAGCATTACTACTATTACTAGTATTGCCCATTTAACCCTATTTTGAAATAATATGTAATGCTGAAATATCTGAGTGGGGAGTCTGAGCGTCCTCCCCAGATGTTTTTGAGCATTAAACACTTACTTTTCTGATGTCTGAAGAAATATTCTACATCAATTTATGGTGGAAATTATTTTAATTAATTTTATTTATATAAAAGGAAACAAAATTCAGCTGGCAGGTGACAATTCAAAATATAAAAAATATAATGCAGTATCAGCAGCTTGTTCATTTAGCTTATGTTTCTTTTGGACAGTGCACATACCTTTCTTCTATGTTTGCACAGCATGTTTTCTTATTAACCTTTCTTAAAGCCTTTTCAGCTATTTACCATTTTTTAGTGCAAGCAACATTTTTGACAAATATTTTTAAAAAGTGTGTATATATATATAGTAGGTACCCTGAGGCTGTGATCCTACAGTCTGACAGCCAGTCTGCCAATGTACTAAGTATAAGCACATCCACAGGTGAGCACTGCCTGCTGTGCTGACTGTTATGTGTTTTACTGTCAGATGTCTGAACTGCACACACTTGAAAAAATTAACAAAATAAAAAACAGACTTAGATATGGAGATAAAAGAAGCACTGAAGATATTAGAAAACCAGCAACTACAAAGAGAAGTGATTTAGAAGTAGACTGTAAGCCAAACTGTAACACAGTGTATTGCGGTAATCATTGTTTACTCTCCCAAACACGCAGTTGTTTCATGAACAAACTGCACAATATATCCTCCTTATTGAAGTAGGACTGTAATTTGAGAGTATTATAAAATGAAATAGGAATCCTACACCTGAGTGACATATAATGTCCGGCGCTCACTTTTAAAGGCACAATATAACATTATAATTATGACAGTTTCAGTTAAAAGCTGTTTTTTCAGTCATTCCATGTTGTTATGGAGGCCTGTGTGTTGTGCATTTTTTCAGTACCCTGTATTAAAATAGTAGGTTCGGGTTATTAGGTTTCATAACTAGAGAAGATGCGTGCACCATACTTTGCACACAATGAGCATCAGTGAGTAGGTTTATGTGTAATAAAAGCCCTTGAAAAAAATAAAAATAATTAAAAAGGATAAATAAAATAAAAGTAACACGGGTACAGCAATAAACCAGCGAAAGAAAGTGTGGCAGCCAATTGTGGACCGACTGAATGTGTGAGAAGCTAAAAATATCACAGCCTTTAACTGAAACTGTCATAATTATAATGTTATATTGTGCCTTTAAAGTGAGCCGGACATTATATGTCACTCAAGAAACTCACACACACTATGTAGGATTCCTATTTCATTTTATAATACTCTGAAATTACATTCCTACTTCAATAAGGAGGATATATTGTACAGTTTATTCATGAAACAACTGCGTGTTTGGGAGAGTAAACAATGATTACCAAATACATTGTGTTACAGTTTGGCTTACAGTCTACTTCTAGTACACTAAATCACTTCTCTTTGTAGTTGCTGGTTTTCTAATATCTTCAGTGCTTCTTTTTATCTCCATATCTAATTCTGTTTTTTATTTTGTTAATTTTTTCAAGTGTGTGCAGTTCAGACATCTGACAATACAACACATAACAGTCAGCACAGCAGCCAGTGGTCACCTGAGGATGTGCTTATACTTAGTACAGTGGCAGACTGGCCGTCAGACTGTAGGACCACAGCCTCAGGGTCAAGTTAGAGATATCATACAGTATTTTCTATGAGCACCACAACACTGACTTTTTATCTATTATCCATATTGACTAAACAAGTACACCATTTTCACACAAAACTGACAGACCTCCAGCCTCTCTGCCAAGCCTCTAACTATATATACACACTTTTTTTACAGTATTTGTCAAAAATGTTGCTAGCACTAAAAAATGGTAAATAAAATGCTTTAAGAAAGTTTAATAAGAAAACATGCAGTGCAAACATAGAAGAAAGGTGTGTGCACTTTCCAAAAAAAGAAACGTAAGCTAAATGAACAAGCTGCTGTGGGAAAATCTAGTCCAGATTTGAAATCTCTATGTGTTGTGGTTTTGGATCTGGGCCTGGTCTAATGTGGTCTACACATTAAAAAAAGCAGTGAAATAGTCCTTTAAAGCATTTTCACTAATTGAATAAAAGTTTCACAAATCTGAAACTGTGTTTGATTGAAACCTTAGCCTCTGCTTCTAGTAATGTGACAGACAACAGTCTACACCTGGTCTTTTATGAAAAGCTATAAGATAATTACTGTTGTGATTTGGCACTATATAAATAAAACTGAACTGAATAATTGTTCACAGCCAACAATACAAGACATCAAGACAGGTTTAAGCAACAGTGACATGCAATAAAGAAAAATTTGATATTTTTATCCTCGCCTGAAAAAAAAAACTATATTTTAATGCAATAAACCATCAAACCCATCCTAAGGTCGTTTTTAATGCAACTGGATATCTTCTAATACACATACAAGGCAATTGTAACTGTAAATCACATGAAAATAAACTAAAATACAACAGTTATCATACAACATTATCAAATATGCCAGCTGAATTTCCAGATTGTGGCAATATTCATTGTTTAAAATGCTGACTTTTATTGATAGATGTCTTTAAAACACTTTTTCTGCCCATACAACTAAGATCCAAATGAAAAAAACTGAAATATTAATAAAAACAGGAGTATTCATCAACATTCTTGTCACTTTAATCCCTCCCAGGCTTTACAGGCCTGTAGATTGAGAACGGAACATCCCACAGTAATGTGGGTGGTATCAATCCATTCGGCTTGAGCAAACCTTTCATTTGATACCCTGCATGTCTATATATCTCAAACGGATCGGCCACAAAATGCGAAAAAACACCCTGTGTTGTCAAGCGTTATGTTTCCACTCTGCAGAAAAAGACGACAGCAGCCGAGTGAGCCGAAGTTTGCTTCGGCAAATTTCGGAGTTAAAATGGCCGTTACCGGGGCAGTAAAAGCTAACAGACATTAGCACATAAAGCACAATAACAAAACAACTTTAAAAAACAGCAAACTCAGCGCTCGCACACACACACACACACACACACACACACACACACACACACAGTGGCACGACTGTGTGTGTAGGGAGCGGCACGCAACACGAGCTACTAATTAACTACCAACAGCTAACTCTGTAGCCTAACAATGCTAACTTCTACAAGCCAACTCCACTATAACCAAAGCTGTCCTTTGTTAGCTGGGCTCCACACATGCTTGCTAGCACTGAATTGTAGCTTAATACACGAAAGCAAACACAGTCCAACACAAAGCAAAGACTAAAAGGCTACCGTTAACATGCTACTGTTAGCACGCGACCGTTAGCATCCGACCGTTAGCATACCTCACCTGTACTGAAGGCTGAAGTTTAGCTTACCTTAAAAGTCGAAGAAACGTCCTCAGAGTAAAGCCAAAAGGTTGTTGAGATATCCTGGGTGTGCTATTAAAAGCCAGCAGACTTTCAAAGGCAAATCAAGAGCAGCTCTAAACAAGTCCAAACTCTCCGGTTGTCTCAGAGCTACAACCTTGAAACGGACAGCGCGTTTACATTTGAAATTGGATTGAACCATCACGGGAGACGGGGTTGCTTGATTAAAAAACACACATGGTGGATAAAAACATTAATATCAAATGAAAAAACTGCCTCTGTGTTAATATTTAAGCTGATAAATAAACTTATGTGTGTTTTCCTTACGCTTTTACCAAGATCAGGCTGAATAAAAGCGTCTGATGCACACCCCGCTGCAAATGCTACATCCAGTGCTCCGGTCACAGACAAACATTTTGATTTGAATTATTTAAACAAACTTTACAACTGTTTGACAAACTGTAACATTTTAAAATGAACTGCATTGAATTATATACATTTTATGTTTAAAATATTATCAGAAAAAATAATAAAATGAATAAAAAATAAAATTGAGACTTTATATTTACTTCAGTATTCAACTACTGCTTTTTAGTTTGCACTTGTTTCACACTGTGACATAAGACATCTAAGCAAGAAATTATTTGATTAGAATCCAAGTAATAATTACAATGTCTTGTTTTTTCCACAGCAGCACAGCATTATGTCAACATTGTATTCACTGTACTAAATGCATTCCTCTTTATCTTTTCTACATTCACTTGAAACATAGCAGACTGATATAACCCACTTTTTTTTTTTACAACATATGAAAATAAATGTTAGTATTGTATTATACTGAGTTTTGCAGACATAAATCAGAACTACCAGTGACTGTCATGGCTGAGGCGATGTGTGAAGATCAATACCATTAAATACTTTTGGTGACCTCACTTTCATTCATGTGACACACTCACAAACACTCCAAATACTATGCCATGTAGTTTACCTAGCAGGGCGGATCTAGAAAAAATATTTATGGGGTGGCTGAGGGGGGCAGGAAGTTTTGAGGGTGGCAACATATGGCATTTGTTTATACTGTATTTAATCACAGTTTGGTGAGAAATAGTATGTACAGTATGTGTTTCATGTGAAACAGTTCATATTAGGAATGTATCATACAATGTGATCTCACTTATTAGGTGATAGAAGTATGATAACACTACTTCAGGTGGGGCATTATCACGGGAAGATGGAGGGAGATAAGATTTTTATTGATCGCATGCCTTTGGAGCTGTCCTTCAGCAAGTGTCTTGCTGAGGGACACAATGGTGGATGGTTACAGTGGGGATTGAACCCGGTCTCTCACAGCAAAAGCACAGTCTTATCCATTAGCGCCATCACCACCCACACAGAATTACATCTGAACTAATTTTACATTATAACAGCTAGTATTTTACTAGCTGTTATAATGTAAAATTAGTATACATAATCAATTAGGAACTGTCATTGATTGGTTAACCATCAGACTGCGTTAGCACCTCCCTTTCTTATCACACTTTCACACTGACTTAAGTTTTCCTAATTATTCCTATTTAAGAAAACATGAATATTTATATTTATTTGAAGTCTAATCAATGTCTCTTAAATACACCTTAAAGCAAAATGTCCATCTTTGTCATTTGTTGTTCTTATTCATATGTAACTTAGTACACTATACAGCAACAATTTCCATACCATGTGGACCAGCTCGACTGGACCTCTTTGGTGATGGCCCAGGAACTCTCATTTCCCTTCCACTGTGTGTACCCTGCACTTTATCTTGTCTCTTGCTTTCTGCCTCCTCATCTTGGTGATGCTCTCCTCCATATCTTCACTGCTGTGGTGTTCTCCCACCTCATCCTGTCCTTGGTCGCCTTGGCCTTGTATTCTTTTTCTGTCATGTTTCTGTTGCCCTTCTCTCTCTTCTTCCACTTCTTTTCTCTCTCCTTCCACCTCATCTTCTTCATCTACTGTTACGTCCTCACGTGGCTCAAGCCCAGAGGTGGAGTGAGGAGTAACAAATATAAATGAAAACCGGGTTTAAAGAAACTGGAAACAGATTATGTGCAAACAAATAGATATTTATTAACAAATATATCTAACAGAGAAACAAAAGGAGACACAGACAAAGAACTAGACTACTTAACAAAAGGGTGGTGATATGGCTTTTAGCCAAAACACAAAAGCTAGTAACTTAAATTAACACATTCAACACGCTCCCTCTTGCGAAGGAGTTTGCGAGCCCACAGCTCCGCTGGTCTCAAGCACACAGCTCCTAGCAGCTCCACTTCTGCTGCACCCAAACACCGCCATCTGACCCACTGGTCAGCAGTCACCTAGGCTGGCCCCCACAGGACCAACCTCACACACTGGCCTCTCAAGACCAGCCACATAGCTCCTCTACTGCAGTCTCCTTGCTCTCTTATCCTTCAGGTACTGATTGGGGAATCAGGTGCAGCTGCTGCCCATTAGTAATTGCAGCTGCACGGCAGAGGGGGAAGGGCAGTACCTGGAGAACTACAGGAGACGACACACCAAAACAAAACCCACAGCTCTAGGGCCGTAACATCTACCTTGCTCAGATTTTCATTTTCTATTTCTCTCAGCCTTTCTCTTTGGTGAGAAAAAACTATGTATGCTACTGTAACCTTAGTTACTGTACACATGTTATATTTTAATACCTTTATTCCTGACAGTAATTTATGTTGCTTATTACACTGTGTTATAAGTTGGAAGGATTTGTCTAACAGTAAGAGTAGTATAATATTAATTGGAAGGGCAGAATTAAGTTTATTAGTATTTGTTAATTCAGAGCAATTCATTTCTGTAAGATTCAAAATAACTTTACAATGTTTTTCCTTGACAGAGCTGAAGCAATATTAGCTTTTGTAACATTAGCCTACTTTACAAAGAACAAGCGTCAGACCTAACTAACATCATAGTTAGCGAGATAACGTTCTTCAACCTGATTTTTATCATCTCAAAATCAGCATCGTAACTATGCTAGCAACATTGTGCTTTCATTATAATTTAATTTCTCGATAGATAGTTAATCAGTTTTTACCTGTTTCATCCCGTGTCTGCTTTCCACACGACCCCCTGGCTCTCTCGCCTTGCGCCACTCAGTTTTCAAAACAAATCAGTCTCAGCCGCTCTGACGTCATCTCGTGCTGCATTCACTGCAGTCCGAAGTTGGAGATTAGCGGTCGGTAATTGTCAAATTAGCCATAATTTATAAGCCTCGCCACCCTACCGCCAACTGGGGTGGCAGCAGGGTGGCAAGGCTGTGTTTTAGGGTGGCATTTGCCACCCTATGCCACCCCAGTAGATCCGCCTATGTTACCTAGTAAAGCAGGCATTATGTCCTCACTGCAGCATGGGTTCAAATCACACATGCAGCTGTTTGCTAACATATCATTTTCCCTTTTTTGCCCACCTTATGTATATCTTGGGCTGTCCTGTTACCATTACACTCACTTGAGCTCTGATGAAAAATAACATGCATGTGCATTGATTAATAAAACCTGGCTTCAGCTAACTGTAGCCACAGCCTCTCAGCCTGACAGCATTTCCAAAATAAAACATTTGTGTCAGATGGAAAACACCTTTTACAAAAAATAATATTTAATAGCTTGAGGAAACCCAGGCACAGGCAGACATAGTTACACATTTAAATACATTTTGCTACCAGACATTTCAATCAACATAGACAAGCAGTGTATAATCTACTGTTCTCCTTCTCTTTCCATTGTTGCAACATGCAACAATGGGAAACTCTTAAACAGCTGTCTCCATCTATCAGAACAAAGATAAGTGGGGTCACAGTTGTGTTTATGAACTTTTTAGAATGCACATGCAGTAATTTCACATTATCTGTCACGCCAACCTGAGGGCCTGTGGAAAATTTGGTGTCAGCCTCTAGGTGATGCTATTACTTGAAAATCAAATAACGCTCTCAGACACTCATAGACATATATTCATTACAGATCTCCATAACCGCAAGCCCCTTTCATTTTACAACTACGGCCTTTTCTGCTCCACGGGCCTCGCCATTTCGGGGGCCTGTTGATTATGGCACAATTAATCATGGCGGGCCGGGACGACTTCAGCGCCCGCTGCGGCTTAAGGGGCGACTGGCGACAGGTGGCTTGGACCCCGTTTACAACTGCTTCGCAGTTCTAGTTATTATTATTATTCTTCTTCACGCGCAAATTCCATACTGCAGCATACGCTGTAACTGCTAGGGACGCGAAACTCCCAGGGTAGGTACACAGTCCCTGCACGTAACTCAGGCGCAAAACTTCGCACACTTCTACCGCTAGGGGCGCTGTAAGCAAGGTCAATGCGTTTGGGCTTGGAACTCCCACATACGAAGGCGATATATCAAAACCTTATATCCACGCGTTCGGGGATCGAGCTGAATCTCCTGGTATAGGCCACGCCCATTTCCGCCTAAACTTTTTTCGAGCTACATCGCGAAAACTGACAAGCCGGCCAAAATCATCTCCTCCGAAGCCGCAAGTCCGATCGACACGAAACTTGGCACGGATAATCTCTGGACCGAGCTCTACAAATTTTGTAGAGGGAATTTTGATCACGACAAAAAATGTCGCAATTATACGCTAACAAACGTTTGCGAAAAACGCTACTAACAGGAAGTGAGGGCATAACTTCAGATTGAAATGGTCGATCCACACCAAACTTGGACCACTAATTTGTAACGCCCCTGAGGGCCTGTGCAAAATTTGGTGCAACTCTTCCCTAGGTGGCGCTCTTTAATCCAGAAAATTAGTTCCTCTATAACCACAAGTCACATTGACATGAAACCAGTGCCAAATTGTTCAGCATGGTCCCCTGATGCCAGGCACCAAAGGGGAACCTAATGTGCCCATAGGTGGCGCTGTTATTGCAAATTAAAAATGTTTTCAAAAATCCCATTGACTTTACATTCATTTTATATCTCCAGAACCATAAGTCCGATTGACACCAAATTTGGGTCAATATGTTACCCATGGGGCCCTGATGACACCACAACAATTTGGTGCAGATCGGCCAAAAGGTGGCGCTGTAATCGAAGCTCAAATGCCCCATTCATTTCAATGGGATTTTCAAACAAAGTACATTTTTCTTCATAACTACGGCCAACTACATCGCACATTCATAAATCTTATGTCTACTCGTTCGGGTGATTGAGCTGAATCACGTGATGTAGGCCACGCCCATTTCCGCCTTACCATTTTCGCGCAAAATCGCAAAAACTGACAAGCGGTTGAAATCATCTCCTCCGAAGCCGCCAAGTCCGATCGACACGAAACTTGGCACGGATAATCTCTGGACCGAGCTCTACAAAGTTTGTAGAGGGAATTTTGATACGACAAAAAAATGTCGCAATTTCACGTTAACAAATATTTCGCGAAAATGCTAATAAAAGGAAGTGATGTCAGATCCCAGGTTAGAGTGGCCGATCAACACCAAACTTGGTGACCTTATGTCGCCTGGACTCCATACAACGCCAGTGCAAAATTTGGTGTCAATTAGCCGCTAGTTGGCGCTCATCCATATCAAAAAATCCCATTGACTTACATGCATTTTATATCTCCACTACCGCAGCTCCGATTGACACCAAATTTTGGTCAATTGTTACCCATGGGGCCCTGATGATGCCACAACAATTTGGTGCAGTTCGGCCAAAGGTGGCGCTGTAATCGAAGCTCAAATGCCCCATTCATTTCAATGGGATTTTAGAACAAAGTACATTTTTCTTCATAACTAAGGCCAACTACATCGCACATTCATAAATCTTATGTCTCCGCGTTTGGGGATTGCGCTGAATCACGTGATGTAGGCCACGCCCATTTCCGCCCAACCCTTTTCGCGCAAAATCGCAAAACTGACAAGCCGGGCTGAAATCATCTCCTCCGAAGCCACAAGTCCTATCAACACGAAACTTGGCACAGATAATCTCTGGACCGAGCTCTACAAATTTTGTGTACAGAATTTTGATCTGACTAAAAATGTCGCAATGATACGCTAACAAGCGTTTTGAAGCAGCTACTAAAGGAAGTGATGGCAGATCTTAGGTTAGGAGTGGCGATCAACACCAAACTTGGTGATCTTGTCTCCCTGCCCCTAGAACGCCAGTGCAAAATTTGGTGCAGTTAGCCACTAGTTGGCGCTACCCAAAAAATTCCCATTGACTTACATGCATTTTATATCTCCACTACCGCAGCTCCGATCTACACCAAATTTGGGTCACTTCTTCACCGAGGGGCCCTGATGACAGCTGAGCGATTTGGTGCGTTTTGGCCAAAGGCGGCGCCGTGTCGAAGCTCAAACGCCGTCGCTAAGCCCATTCATTTCAATGGCATTTTCAAACACGCCGTGCTCAGCCTCGGTTCGAGTGGCCTTCGAGGCCTGACTTCGGGGACCTTCACGCGGGACGTCGGCGAGCCGGGACGACTCCAGCAGCCTCAGCGAGGCGACTGGCGACAGGTGGCTGGACCCGTTACAACTGCTCGAGTTCTGTTAGGGTCCAAGCCGGTGGCTTGGGAACCCGTTTACAACATCGCTGTTCCCGTACCAGCGGTGGCTGGAACCCTATTGTTCGCTAGTTTTATTATTATTCTTCCGCTGCATAAATCTCACTACTGCAGCATACCCTGTAAATGCTAGGGACGCGAAACTCGCAGGGTGGGTCACAGGCCCTGCAAGTACCTCAGGCGCAAAATTCGCACACTTCTACCGCTAGGGGCGCTATAACAAAGATCTTCGACATTTTGCCCTCTGACTCCGCACTACAATACGCATATTCACAAACCTTATATCCACGCGTTCGGGGATCAAGCTGAATCTCGTGGTATAGGCCACGCCCATTTCCGCCTAAACTTTTTTCGAGCTACAGCGAAAACTGACATGCCGGCCAAAATCATCTCCTCCGAAGCCGCAAGTCCGATCGACCACGAAACTTGGCACGGATAATCTCTGGACCGAGCTCTACAAAGTTTGTAGAGGGAATTTTGATACGACAAAAAATGTCGCAATTATACGTTAACAAACGTTTGCGTAAACAAGCGAGCATAATCAAATGGAAGTCGATGTCAGATCTGACCAGTGTTGGAGCCGAGTGGCCTATCAACATTGCAAACTTCAGGTAGCCCTTAATCAGAAAATAGGTCCTATGACCACAAGCCATTGACGGGAACCAGTGCCAAATTGTTCAGCATGCTAATTCGCCCAAGACCTAATGTGTAGGTGGCGCTTACTCAAAAAAATGTTCTCCCATTGACTTTACATTCATTTTATATCTCCAGAACCACAAGTCCGAATCGACACCAAATTTGGGTCAATTCTTCCCCATGGGCCCCTGATGACACCACAAAAATTTGGTGCAGTTCGGACAAAAGGTGGCGCTGTAATCGAAGCTCAAAGGCCCCATTCATTTCAATGGGATTTTCAAACAAAGTACATTTTTCTTCATAACTAAGGCCAACTACATCGCACATTCATAAGTCTTATGTCTATGCGTTCGGGGATTGAGCTGAATCACGTGAGGTAGGCCACGCCCATGTCCGCCTAACCTTTTCGCGCAGAATCACAAAACTGACAAGCCGGCCAAAATCATCTCCTCCGAAGCCCCAAGTCCGATCGACACGAAACTTTGCACAGACCATCTCTGGACCGAGCCGAAGAAAGTTTGTAGAGGGAATTTTGATTCGACAAAAACCGGCCGAATTACAGGCTAACAAATATTTGCGAAAACGCTAAAAACACGAAGTATACCATAACTCTGGCTTGGAAAGGCTGATCAACACAAAACTTGACGACCTTATCTGCCCTGCCCCCTAGAAGGGCTGTGCAAAATTTGGTGCAGTTAGCCGCTAGTTGGCGCTACCCAATAAAATTCCCATTGACTTACATTCATTTCAGATCTCCATAACCACAAGTCCGATTGACACCAAATTTGGGTCAATCGTTCCCCATGGGGCCCTGATGACACCAGAAAATTTGGTGCACTTCGGCCAAAAGGTGGCGCTGTTATCAAAGCTCAAATGCCCCATTCATTTTCAATGGGAATTTCAAACAAAGGTACATTTTTCTCTTGATAACTCAAGGCCGAATTACATCACACATTTATAAATCTTATGTCCCCGCATTCGGGGATTGAGCTGAATCTCGTGGTGTAGGCCACGCTCATTTTCGCCCAACCTTTTTCGCGAAAAATCTCAAAACTGACAAACCACCTGAAATCATCTCCTCCGAAGCCGCAAGTCCGATCGACCACGAAACTTCAGCACGGATAATCTCTGGACCGAGCTCTGACAAAGTTTGTAGAGGGAATTTTGATACGACAAGAAATGTCGCAACTTGCACGCTAACAAACATTTGCAAAAAACAGCTAATAAAAGGAACCCGATGTCAGATCTCAGGTTAGTAGTGGCCGATCAACACCAAACTTTAGTACCTTATGTAGGAGACCCCCTGAAGGGCTGTGCAAAATTTCATGCAATTCAGCCGATAGTTGGCGCTACCCCTAAAAAAATCCCATTGACTTACATTCATTTTATATCTCCAGAACCACAAGTCCGATTCACACCAAATTTGGGTCAATTCTTCCCTATGGGCTCCTCATCACACCACAAACATTTGCTGCAGTTCGGCCAAAAGGTGGCGCTATAATCGAAGCTCAAATGCAGTCAAAAAGCCCATTGAAATGAATGGGATTTCGAACCACCACACATTTTCACAAGGTTTGCAATGCCCGATCAACACCAAACTTAGAGACCTTATCCGACATGAGCTCCCGAAGGCCTGTGTCAAATTTGGTGCCAATCGACCAAACGGTGGCGCTCTTCATCATATATCAAAAAAACTCCCATTCACTTACATTCATTTTATATCTCCAGTACCGCAGCTCCGATCGACACCAAATTTGGGTCACTTCTTCACCGAGGGCCACCGATGACAGCTGAGCGATTTGGTGCGATTCGGCCAAAAGGCGGCGCCGTAATCGAAGCTCAAACGCCGTCGCTAAGCCCATTCATTTCAATGGCATTTTCAAACACGCCGCGTTTCACCTCGGTTCGGAGCGGCCCGTCGAGACCTCACTCGGGGACCTCACAGCGGACGTCGGCGCCCGGACGACTTCAGCCCGCTGGGCGAGAGTGCGACTGACGACAGGTGGCTTGGACCCGTTTACAACTGCTCGCCAGTTCTAGTTAGGGTCCAAGCCCGGTGGCAGGGAACCCGCTTGCAACAGCGGTTCCGCATCACGCAGTATGGGAACCCTATTGTTTTCGTTAGGATTTTTATTAGGGTCCAAGCTCGGTGGGCTGGAACCGTAATGCAGCATCAGCGGTTCCTGTACCAGCGTGCAGGAACCCTATTGTTTTCGCTAAGATTTTATTAGGGTCCAAGCGGTGGCTGGGAACCCGCTGCAAGCAGCGGTTCCCATACCGCAAGTGGCTGGGAACCCTATTGTTTCGCTAAGATTTTATTAGGGGTCCAAGCCGCAGTGGGCTGGGAACCCGCGTTTACTAGCATAACGCGGTTCCCATACCAGCAGTGGCTGGGAACCCTATTGTTTTCGCTAAGATTTTTATTTTTATTATTTTTTTTCTTCCGTGCATAAAACGCATACTGCAGCGGTCGCTGTAACTCCTAGGAACGCGATACTCCCAGGGTACGTCACATTCACTGCACGTAACTCAGCCCCAAAAACTCGCACACTTCTACCGCTAGGGGGCGCTGTAAGCAAGGTCAACGCGTTTGGGCTTGGAACTCTCGACTACGAAGGCGTATACCAAAAACCTTATATCCACGCGTTCGGGGGATCCAGCTGAATCTCCTGGTATAGGCCACGCCCATTTCCGCCCAAACTTTTTTCGAGCTACATCGCGAAAACTGAAAAACCTATTTTAATTAACTCCTCCGAAACCGCAAGTCCGATCGACACGAAACTTGGCACGGATAATCTCTGGACCGAGCTCTACAAAGTTTGTAGAGGAAATTTTGATCCGAAAAAAACTGTCGCAATTATACGCTAACAAACGTTTGCGAAAACGCTACTAACAGGAAGTGAGGGCATAACTTCTGTTTGGAATGGCCGATCGACACCAAACTTGGAACACTCAGTTGGGATGGGACCCTGAGGGCCTGTGCAAAATTTGTGTGGCTGGCCCCTAGGTGGCGCTCTTTAATCCAGAAAATTAGTTCCTCCATAACCACAAGTCACATTGACATGAATCCAGTGCCGAATTGTTCAGCATGGTCCCCTGATGCCAGGCACCAAAGGGGACCCTAATGTGCCCATAGGTGGCGCTGTTATTGCAGCTTAAACACGAATTTTTTTCCCATTCACTTACATTCATTTTATATCTCCAGAACCGCAGGTCCGATTGACACCAAATTTGGGTCAAATGTTCCCCATGGGGCCCTGATGATACCATAAAAATTTGGTGTAGTTCGGCCTAAAGGTGGCGCTGCAATCGAAGCTGAAATGCCGTCAGAAGCCCCATTGAAATGAATGGGATTTCAAACCAGCACACTTTTTCACAAGCTTTGGAATGGCCGATCAACACCAAACTTGGGGACCTTTTCCGACATGACCTCCGAAGGCCTGTGTCAAATTTGGTGCCAATCGGCCAAACGGTGGCGCTGTTCAACATATATCAAAAACTCCCATTGACTTACATGCATTTTATATCTCCACAACCGCAGCTCCGATTTACACAAAATTTGGGTCACTTCTTCACCAAGGGCCCCGATGACAGCTGAGCGATTTGGTGCAATTCGCCAAAAGGCGCCGCGTCGAATCGAAGCTCACAAGCGTCATTTCAATGGCATTTTCAAACACGACGCGTTTGCTACCGGTTCGAGCGGCCCGTCGGACCTCGCCGGGGACCTCACGCTGGACGTCGACGGGCCCGGATCGACTCAGCCCTCCAGCTGGGCTGGGGCTGACTGGCAACAGGTGGCTTGGACCCGTTTACAACTGCTCGCGCAGTTCTAGTTAGGGGTCCAAGCCCGGTGGCATGGAACCCGCGATTGCAAGGCATCGCGGGGCCATACCACAGGTGGCATGGAACCCTATTGTTTTTACTTTCGATTTTTTATTTTTATTATTATTATTATTTTTTTCTTCCGTGCATAAAACTCATACTGCAGCATACCCCGTAAATGCTAGGGACGCGAAACTCACAGGGTAGGTCACATTCACTGCAACGTAACTCACACGCAAAATTCGCACACTTCTACCGCTAGGGGCGCTGTAAGCAAGGTCAACGCGTTTGGGCTTGGACCTCTCGACTACGAAGGAATATATCAAAAACCTTATATCCACGCGTTCGGGGGATCGAGCTGAATCTCCTGGTATAGGCCACGCCCATTTCCGCCTAAACTTTTAGTGAGCTACATCGCGAAAACTGAAAAACCTATTTTACTTAACTCCTCCGAACCCGCAAGTACGATCGCCACGAAACTTGGCACGGATAATCTCTGGACCGAGCTCTACAAAGTTTGCAGAGGAAATTTTGATCCGACAAACAATGGCGCGATTATACGCTAACAAACATTTGCGAAAAACGCTACTAACAGGAAGTAAGGTCATAACTTCAGTTTGGAATGGCCGATCGACACCAAACTTGGACCACTAAGTTGGGATGGGCCTCTGAGGGCCTGTGCAAAATTTGGTGCAGCTGGCCCCTAGGTGGCGCTCTTTAATCCAGAAAATTAGTTCCTCCATAACCACAAGGCACATTGACATGAGTCCAGTGCCGAATTGTTCAGCATGGTCCCCTGATGCCAGGCACCAAAGGGGACCCTAATGTGCCCATAGTTGGCGCTGTTTTTGCAGCTTAAAGACAAAAAATTTTTTCCCATTGACATACATTCATTTTATATCTCCAGAACCGCAGGTCCGATTGACACCAAATTTGGGTCAATTGTTACCCATGGGGCCCTGATGATACCACAAAAATTTGGTGCAGATCGGCCTAAAGGTGGCGCTGTAATTGAAGCTCAAATCCGGTCAGAAGCCCTATTGAAATGAATGGGATTTCAAACCAGCACACTTTTTCACAAGCTTTGGAATGGCCGATCAACACCAAACTTGGGGACCTTATGCGACATCACCTCCCGAAGGCCTGTGTCAAATTTGGTGCCAATCGCCCAAACGGTGGCGCTGTTCATCACATATGAAATAACTCCCATTCACTTGCATGCATTTTATATCTCCACTACCGCAACTCCGAATGGCACCAAATTTGGGTCAATTCTTACTCCTGGGCCCCTGATGATACCACAAAAAATTTGGTGCCATTCGGCCAAAAGGTGGCGCTGTAATCGAAGCTGAAATGCCGTCAGAAACCCCATTGAAATGAATGGGATTTCGAACCACCACACATTTTTACAAGCTTTGCAATGCCCGATCAACACCAAACTTGGAGACCTTATCTGACATGACCTCCCGAATACCTGTGTAAAATTTGGTGTTATTCGGTCAAACAGTGGCGCTGTTCATCATATATCAAAACTCCCATTCACTTACATGCATTTTAGATCTCCAGTACCGCGAGCTCCGATCCACACCAAATTTGGGTCACTTCTTCACCAAGGGCCCCGATGACAGCTGAGCAATTTGGTGCGATTCCGCCAAAAGCGGCGCCGTAATCTAAGCTCAAACGCCATCGCTAAGCCCATTCGTTTCAATGGCATTGTCAAACACGCCGCGTTTAGCCTCCGTTCGAGGCTGCCGTCGGACCTCGCCGGGGACCTCACGCTGGACGCCGGCGGGCTCGGGACGACTTCACGCCCTCAGCAGGCGTGGGGCGACTGGCGACAGGTGGCTTGGACCCCGCTTACAACTGCTCGCGAGTTCTAGTTAGGGGTCCAAGCCCGGTGAGCTGGGAACCCGCGATTGCAGTAACGCGGTTCCCATACCACAGGTGGCATGGAACCCTATTGTTTTCGTTAGGGTTTTATTAGGGGTCCAAGCCCGAGTGGCTGGGAACCGCGAATGCAAAGCATCGCTGTTGCCTGTACCAGCGGTGCAGGAACCCTATTGTTTTCGCTAAGATTTTTATTAGGGTCCAAGTCCGGCGGGCAGGGAACCCGCTTGTATAGCAACGCGGTTCCCGCATACCTAAGTGGCTGGGAACCCTATTGTTTTCGTTAGGATTTTTATTATTATTATTCTTTTCTTCCGTGTATAAAACTCATACTGCAGCGTCGCTGTAACTCCTAGAAACGCTGCAACTCTCAACGTAGCTTCACAGCCTCAAGAGTAACTCAGGCGCAAAAATTCGCACACTTCTACCGCTAGGGCGCTGTAAGCAAGGTCAACGCGTTTGGGCTTGGACCTCTCGACTACGAAGTCGATATATCAAAACCTTATATCCACGCGTTCGGGGATCGAGCTGAATCTCCTGGTATAGGCCACGCCCATTTCCGCCTAAACTTTTTTCGAGCTACAGCGCAAAACTTAAAACCTACCTCAAACGTAACTCCTCCGAAGCCGCAAGTCCGATCGCCACGAAACTTGGCACGGATAATCTCTGAACCAAGCTCTACAAAGTTTGTAGAGGAAATTTTGATCCGACATAAAATGCCGCAATTATATGCTATCAAACGTTTGCGAAAAACGCTACTAACAGGAAGTGAGGGCATAACTTCAGTTTGGAATGGCCGATCGACACCAAACTTGGACCACTCAGTTGGGATGGGCCCCTGAGGGCCTGTGCAAAATTTGGTGCAGCTGGCCCCTAGGTGGCGCTCTTTAATCCAGAAAATTTGTTCCTCCATAACCACAAGTCACATTGACATGAAACCAGTGCCGAATTATTCAGCATGGTCCCCTAATGCCAGGCACCAAAGGGGACCCTAATGTGCCAATAGGTGGCGCTGCTATTGCAGCTTAAAGACGAAATTTTTTTCCCCATTGACTTACATTCATTTTATATCTCCAGAACCCCAGGTCCGATTGACACCAAATTTGGGTCAATTGTTACCCATGGGGCCCTGATGATACCACAAAAATTTGGTGCAGATCGGCCTAAAGGTGGCGCTGTAATCGAAGCTCAAATCCGGTCAGAAGCCCCATTGAAATGAATGGGATTTCAAACCAGCACACTTTTTCACAAGGTTTAGAATGCCCGATCAACACCAAACTTGGGGACCTTATGCGGCTTGACTTCCCGAAGGCCTGTGTCAAATTTGGTGCCAATCGGCCAAACGGTGGCGCTCTTCATCATAAATCAAATAACTCCCATTGACTTACATGCATTTTATATCTCCAGTACCGCAGCTCCGATCGACACCAAATTTGGGTCACTTCTTCACCGAGGGGCCCCGATGACAGCTGAGCGATTTGGTGCGATTCGGCCAAAAAGGCAGCGCCGTAATCGAAGCTCAAACGCCGTCGCTAAGCCCATTCGTTTCAATGGCATTTTCAAACACGTCGCGTTTCACCTCAGTTCGGAGCGGCCCGTCGAGACCTCACTCGGGGACCTCACGCGGGACATCGGCGGGGCGCCCGGGACGACTCGCGCGCCCTCCGCGGGGCGAGGGGGGCGACTGGCGACAGGTGGCTTGGACCCCGTTTACAACTGCTCGCAGTTCTAGTTAGGGGTCCAAGCCCGAGTGGGCTGGGAACCGCGAATGCAAGGCATCGCGGTTCCCTGTACCAGCGGTGCAGGAACCCTATTGGAATCGTTAGGGTTTTTATTATTATTTTTATTCTTCCGTGAAGAAAACGCATACTGCAGCATACCCCAAAAATGCTAGGGACGCGAAACTCACAGGGTAGGTTCGCATCACCGCAGCGACCGCAGGCAAAAAAATTCGCACACTTCTACCGCTAGGGGGCGCTATAACAAAGATTTCCGACATTTTGCCCTCTCACTCCCGCATACAATCACGCATATTCACAAACCTTATATCCACGCGTTCGGGGGATCAAGCTGAATCTCGTGGTATAGGCCACGCCCATTTCCGCCTAAACTTTTTTCGAGCTACGTCGCGAAAACTGAAAAACCTATTTTAATTAACTCCTCCGAAGCCGCAAGTCCGATCGCCACGAAACTTGGCACGGATGATCTCTGGACCGAGCTCTACAAAGTTTGTAGAGGGAATTTTGATATCACAAAAATTGGCGCAATTATACGCTAACAAACGTTTGCGAAAAACGCTACTAACAGGAAGTGAGGTCATAACTTCGGATTGGAATGGCCGATCGACACCAAATTTGGACCAATCATTAGGGACGCCCCCCCTGAGGGCCTCTGCAAAATTTGGTGCCACTCGCCCCTAGGTGGCGCTCTTTAATCCAGAAAATTTGTTCCTCTATATCCACAAGTCACATTGACATGAATCCAGTGCCCAATTGTTCAGCATGGTCCCCTGATGCCAGGCACTAAAGGGGACCCTAATGTGCCCATAGGTAGCGCTGCTATTGCAGATTACAGACCAAAAATTTTTTCCCATTGACTTACATGCAATTTATATCTCCATAACCACAAATCCGAATCAAACCAAATTTGGGTCAATTGTTACCCATGGGCCCCTGATGACATCATAAAAATTTGGTGCAGTTCGGCCTAACGGTGGCGCTGTTATCTAAGCTCAAATGTCCCATTCATTTCAATGGGATTTTCAACCAAAGCACATTTTGCCTCATAACTACGGCCTACCACATCGCACAATCATAATTCTTATGTCTACGTGTTTGGGGGATGCTGCCGATTCCGATGGTATAGGACACGCCTCTGTGCGATGACGATTTCATTTTGCGAAATTGCAAAAACTGGAAAACCTATTTTAATTAACTCCTCCGAAGCCGCAAGTCCGATCGACACGAAACTTTGCACAGAGCATCTCTGGACCAAGCCGAAGAAAGTTTGTAGAGGGAATTTTGATTTGACAAAAAAAGGCCGAATTACAGGCTAACAAATATTTGCGAAAACGCTAAAAACACGAAGTATAACATAACTCTGGCTTGGAAAGGCCGATCAACACAAAACTTGAGGACCTTATCTGCCCTGCCCCTAGAAGGCCTCTGCAAAATTTGGTTCATTTCGCCGCTAGTTGGCGCTACCCAAAAAATTCCCATTGACTTACATTCATCTCATATCTCCATAACCACAAGTCTGATTCTAACCAAATTTGGGTCAATTGTTTCTGATGGGGCCCTGATGACACCACACAAATTTGGTAAACTTCGGCCTAAAGGTGGCGCTGTAATCTAAGCGCAAATGCCCCATTCATTTCAATGGGAATTTCAACCAAAGCACATTTTGCCTCGTAACTACGGCCTAACACATCGCACAATCATAATTCTTATGTCTACGTGTTTGGGGGATGCTGCCGATTCCGATGGTATAGGACACGCCTCTGTGCGATGACGATTTCATTTTGCGAAATCGCAAAAACTGGAAAACCTATTTTAATTAACTCCTCCGAACCCATAAGTCCGATAGACACGAAACTTTACACAGACCATCTCTGGACCGAGCCGAAGAAAGTTTGTAGAGGGAATTTTGATCCGACAAAAAACGGCCGAAATACAGGCTAACAAATATTTGCGAAAACGCTAAAAACACGAACTACGCCATAACTCTGGCTTACAAAGGCCGATCAACACACAACTTCACGACCTATTCTGCCCTGCCCCCTAGAAGACCTGTGTAAAGTTTGGTGCAGTTAGCCGCTAGTTGGCGCTACCCAAAAAAATTCCCATTGACTTACATTCATTTCAGATCTCCATAACTGCAACCCACTTTCATTTACAACTATGGTCTTTTCTGCTCCACAGGCCCCGTCTTGGCTCTGGGGCCCGTGATTATGGCACAATTAATCATGGCGGGCCTGGACGACTTCAGCACCACTGGCGAAGGGGCGACTGGCTGACAGGTGGCTTGGACCCCGTTTACAACTGCTCGCAGTTCTAGTTAGGGGTCCAAGCCCGAGTGGGCTGGGAACCGCGAATGCAAGGCATCGCGGTTCCCTGTACCAGCGGTGCAGGAACCCTATTGGAATCGTTAGGGTTTTTATTATTATTTTTATTCTTCCGTGAAGAAAACGCATACTGCAGCATACCCCAAAAATGCTAGGGACGCGAAACTCACAGGGTAGGTTCGCATCACCGCAGCGACCGCAGGCAAAAAAATTCGCACACTTCTACCGCTAGGGGGCGCTATAACAAAGATTTCCGACATTTTGCCCTCTCACTCCCCGCATACAATCACGCATATTCACAAACCTTATATCCACGCGTTCGGGGATCAAGCTGAATCTCGTGGTATAGGCCACGCCCATTTCCGCCTAAACTTTTTTCGAGCTACGTCGCGAAAACTGAAAAACCTATTTTAATTAACTCCTCCGAAGCCGCAAGTCCGATCGACACGAAACTTGGCACGGATAATCTCTGGACCGAGCTCTACAATGTTTGTAGAGGGAATTTTGATATCACAAAAAATGTCGCAATTATACGCTAACAAACGTTTGCGAAAAACGCTAATAAAAGGAAGTGATGTCAGATCTCAGTTTAGGAGTGGCCGATCAACACCAAACTTGAGTACCCTATATAGGAGACCCCCCTGAAGGCCTCTGCAAAATTTCATGCAATTCGCCGCTAGTTGGCGCTACCCCAAAAAAATCCCATTGACTTTACATTCATTTTATATCTCCAGAACCACAAGTCCGAATCAAACCAAATTTGGGTCAATTGTTCCCCATGGGCCCCTGATGACACCACAAAAATTTGGTGCACGTCGGCCTAAAGGTGGCGCTGTAATCTAAGCTCAAATGCCCCATTCATTTCAATGGGATTTTAAACCAAACCACATTTTCTCTCATAACTACGGCCTACTACATTGCACATTCATAAATCTTATGTCTACGTGTTTGGTGGATACTGCCGATTTCGATGGTATAGGACACGCCTCTGTGCGATGACGTTTTAATTTCGCTAAATCGCAAAAACTGGAAAACCTATTTTAATTAACTCCTCCAAAGCCGCAAGTCCGATCGACACGAAACTTTGCACAGACCATCTCTGGACCGAGCCGAAGAAAGTTTGTAGAGGGAATTTTGATCCGACAAAAAACGGCCGGATTACATGCTAACAAATCTTTGCACAAACGCTAAAAAAAGGAAGTATAACATATCTCAGGCTTGAAAGGCCGATCAACACCAAACTTGGGGACCTTATGCGGCTGGACTTCCCAAAGGCCTGTGTCAAATTTGGTGCCAATCGGCCAAACGGTGGCGCTGTTCATCATATATCAAAAAACTGCCATTCACTTACATGCATTTTATATCTCCAGTACCGCAGCTCGATCGACACCAAATTTGGGTCACTTCTTCACCGAGGGGCCCCGATCACAGCTGGAGCCATTTGGCGCGATTCGGCCAAAGGCGGCGCCGTATCGAAACTCAAACGCCGCCGCTAAACCCATTCCTTTCAATGGCATTTTCAAACACGCCGCTGTTGCTCGGTTCGAGCTGTCCGCCGAGACCTCGCCGGGGACCTCACGCTGCACGCCGGCGGCGCTGGACGACTTCGCTACTCACGGGCTTAAGGGGACGACTGGCGACAGGTGGCTTGGACCTCGCTACAACTGCTCGCAGTTCTAGTTATTATTTTTTTCTTCCGCCGCTAATTCCACTACTGCAGCATACCCGTAAATGCTAGGGACGCTAAACTCACAGGGTAGGTACAAGCCCCTGCAAGTAACTCAGGCGCAAAATTCGCACACTTCTACCGCTAGGCGCTGTAACACAGATTCTCGACGTTTTGCCCTCTCACTCCGCGATACAAACACGCATATTCACAAACCTTATATCCACGCGTTCGAGGATCGAACTGAATCTCGTGGTATAGGCCACGCCCATTTCCGCCTAAACTTTTTTCGAGCTACATCGCGAAAACTTACAAGCCGGCTAAAATCATCTCCTCCGAAGCCGTAAGTCCGATCGACACGTAAACTTGGCACGGATAATCTCTGGACCGAGCTCTACAAATTTTGTAGAGGGAATTTTGATACGACAAAAATGTCGCAATTTTACGCTAACAAACGCTTTGCAAAAAACGCTAGCAAAAGGAAGTGATGTCAGATCTCAGGTGAGGAGTGGCCGATCAACACCAAACTTCAGTACCTTATATAGGAGACCCCTGAAGGCCTGTGCAAAATTTCATGCAATTCGCCGCTAGTTGGCGCTACCCCAAAAAATCCCATTGACTTTACATTCATTTTATATCTCCAGAACCATAAGTCCGAATCAAACCAAATTTGGGTCAATACGTCCCCATGGGCCACTGATGACACCACAAAAATTTGGTGCAGATCGGCCAAAGGGTGGCGCTGTTATCGAAGCTCAAATGCCCCATTCATTTCAATGGGATTTTCTAACAAAGTACATTTTTCTTCATAACTACGGCCAACTACATCGCACATTCATAAACCTTATGTCTACGTGTTCGGGGGATCCAGCTGAATCACGTGATGTTGGCCCCGCCCATTTCCGCCTAACTATTTTCGCACGAAATTGCAAAAACTGCCAAGCCGCCGAAATCATCTCCTCCGAGCCGCGAAGTCCGATCGACACGTAAACTTTGCACAGACCATCTCTGGACCGAGTCGAAGAAAGTTTGTAGAGGGAATTTTGATCCGACAAAAAACGGCCGAATTACAGGTTAACAAATCTTAGATAAAATGCTACAAACGCTAAGTATAACATATCTCAGGCTTGGAAAGGCCGATCGACACCAAACTTGGAGACCTTATGCGGCTGGACTTCCGAAGGCCTGTGTCAAATTTGTGCTAATCGCCAAACGGTGGCGCTCTTCATCATATATCAAAAAAGTCCCATTCACTTACATGCATTTTATATCTCCACTACCACAGTCCGATCGACACCAAATTTGGGTCACTTCTTCACCGAGGGGCCCTGATGACAGCTGAGCAATTTGGTGCGATTCGCCAAAGGGCGGCGCCGTAATCGAAGCTCAAACGCCGCCGCTAAGCCCATTCATTTCAATGGCATTTTCAAACACGCCGCTTCGCTCGGTTCGGGAGGCCCGTCCGACCTCACTCGGGGCCTTACGCTGGACGTCGGCGGGCTCTGGACGACTTCGCTAGCGCTCAGCGGGGCTGACTGGCCAGGGGCTTGGACCCCGCTTACAACTGCTCGCAGTTCTAGTTAGGGGTCCAAGTCCGGTGGGCTGGGAACCCGCGATGTAGCAGTAACGCGGTTCCCATACCACTAGTGGCTGGGAACCCTATTGTAATCGCTCTGGTTTTATTATTATTCTTCCGTGAAGAAAACCGATACTGCGGCTCTAGACCGTAAGTGCTACACACTCGAAACTCACAAGGTAGGTCACGTCTTTGTCAATGACCTCAGGCGCAAAAAATTCGCACACTTCTACTGCTAGGGGCGCTATAAGCAAGGTCAATGCGTTTGGGCTTGGAACTCCCCACTATGAAGGCGGATATCAAAACCTTATATCCACGCTGTTCGGGGATCGTGCTGAATCTCCTGGTATAGGCCACGCCCATTTCCGCCTGGACTTTTTTTTTCGCTACATCGCGAAAACTGACAAGCCGGCCAAAATCATCTCCTCCGAAGCCGCAAGTCCGATCGACACGAAACTTGGCACGGATAATCTCTGGACCGAGCTCTACAAATTTTGTAGAGGGAATTTTGATACGACTAAAAATGTCGCAATTATACGCTAACAAATATTTGCGAAAAACGCTACTAACAGGAAGTGAGGGCATAACTTCGGATTGGAATGGTCGATCCACACCAAACTTGGACCACTAATTTGTAACGCCCCTGAGGGCCTGTGCAAAATTTGGTGCAACTCTCCCCTAGGTGGCGCTCTTTAATCCAGAAAATTAGTTCCTCTATAACCACAAGTCACATTGACATGAAACCAGTGCCAAATTGTTCAGCATGGTCCCCTGATGCCAGGCACCAAAGGGGAACCTAATGTGCCCATAGGTGGCGCTGTTATTGCAAATTAAAAATGTTTTCAAAAATCCCATTGACTTACATGCAATTTATATCTCCATAACCACAAATCCGATTGACACCAAATTTGGGTCAATTGTTACCTATGGGGCCCTGATGATACCACAACAATTTGGTGCAGATCGGCCAAAAGGTGGCGCTGTAATCGAAGCTCAAATGCCCCATTCATTTCAATGGGATTTTCAAACAAAGTACATTTTTCTTCATAACTAAGGCCAACTACATCGCACATTCATAAATCTTATGTCTACTCGTTTGGGTGATTGAGCTGAATCACGTGATGTAGGTCACGCCCATTTCCGCCTTTACCTTTTCGCGCAAAATCGCAAAACTGACAAGCCGGTTGAAATCATCTCCTCCAAGCCGCAAGTCCCGATCGACACGAAACTTGGCACGGATAATCTCTGGACCGAGCTCTACAAAGTTTGTAGAGGGAATTTTGATACGACAAAAAATGTCGCAATTTTACGCTTAACAAATATTTGCGTAAAAACGCTAATAAAAGGAAGTGATGTCAGATCCCAGGTTAGAGTGGCCGATCAACACCAAACTTGGTGACCTTGTCTCCCTGCACCATACAACGCCAGTGCAAAATTTGGTGCAGTTAGCCGCTAGTTGGCGCTACCCAAAAAAAATCCCATTGACTTACATTCATTTTATATCTCCACTACCGCAGTCTCGATTGACACCAAATTTTGGTCAATTGTTACCCATGGGGCCCTGATGATGCCACAAAAATTTGGTGCAGTTCGGCCAAAAGGTGGCGCTGTAATCGAAGCTCAAATGCCCCATTCATTTCAATGGGATTTTAGAACAAAGTACATTTTTCTTCATAACTAAGGCCAACTACATCGCACATTCATAAATCTTATGTCTCCGCGTTTGGGGGATTGCGCTGAATCACATGATGTAGGCCACGCCCATTTCCGCCCAACCCTTTTCGCGCAAAATCGCAAAAACTGACAAGCCGGCTGAAATCATCTCCTCCGAAGCCACAAGTCCTATCAACACGAAACTTGGCACAGATAATCTCTGGACCGAGCTCTACAAATTTTGTGTACAGAATTTTGATCTGACTAAAAATGTCGCAATGATACGCTAACAAACGTTTGCGAAAAACGCTACTAAAAGGAAGTGATGGCAGATCTTAGGTTAGGAGTGGCCGATCAACACCAAACTTGGTGATCTTGTCTCCCCTGCCCCCTAGAACGCCAGTGCAAAATTTGGTGCAGTTAGCCACTAGTTGGCGCTACCCAAAAAAATTCCCATTGACTTACATTCATTTTATATCTCCAGTACCGCGAGTCTCGATTTACACCAAATTTGGGTCACTTCTTCACCGAGGGGCCCTGATGACAGCTGAGCGATTTGGTGCGCTTTGGCCAAAGGCGGCGCCGTAATCGAAGCTCAAACGCCGCCGCTAAGCCCATTCATTTCAATGGCATTTTCAAACACGTGCATTCTGCCGGTTCGAGTGGCCTTTCGAGGCCTGACTCGGGACCTTACGCTGGACGCCGGCGGGCGTCTGGACGACCATTCGCTGGGCTATGGCGACTGGCGACGGGTGGCTTGGACCCCGCTTACAACTGCTCGCGAGTTCTAGTTTTATTATTTTTTTCTTCCGTGCATAAAACGCATACTGCAGCGGTCGCTGTAACTCCTAGGAACGCGATACTCCCAGGGTACGTCACATTCACTGCACGTAACTCAGCCCCAAAACTCGCACACTTCTACCGCTAGGGGCGCTGTAAGCAAGGTCAACGCTTAGGCTTGGAACTCTCGACTACGAAGGCGTATACCAAAACCTTATATCCACGCGTTCGGGGATCCAGCTGAATCTCCTGGTATAGGCCACGCCCATTTCCGCCCAAACTTTTTTTCGAGCTACATCACGAAAACTGAAAAACCTATTTTAATTAACTCCTCCGAAACCGCAAGTCCGATCGACACGAAACTTGGCACGGATAATCTCTGGACCGAGCTCTACAAAGTTTGTAGAGGAAATTTTGATCCGACAAAAACTGTCGCAATTATATCGCTAACAAACGTTTGCGAAAACGCTACTAACAGGAAGTGAGGGCATAACTTCTGTTTGAATGGCCGATCGACACCAAACTTGGACCACTCAGTTGGATGGGACCCTGAGGGCCTGTGCAAAATGTTGTGTGGCTGGCCCCTAGGTGGCGCTCTTTAATCCAGAAAAATTAGTTCCTCCATAACCACAAGTCACATTGACATGAATCCAGTGCCGAATTGTTCAGCATGGTCCCCTGATGCCAGGCACCAAAGGGGACCCTAATGTGCCCATAGGTGGCGCTGTTATTGCAGCTTAAACACGAATTTTTTTTCCCATTCACTTACATTCATTTTATATCTCCAGAACCGCAGGTCCGATTGACACCAAATTTGGGTCAAATGTTCCCCATGGGGCCCTGATGATACCATAAAAATTTGGTGCAGTTCGGCCTAAAGGTGGCGCTACAATCGAAGCTGAAATGCCGTCAGAAGCCCCATTGAAATGAATGGGATTTCAAACCAGCACACTTTTTCACAAGCTTTGGAATGGCCGATCAACACCAAACTTGGGGACCTTATCCGACATGACCTCCGAAGGCCTGTGTCAAATTTGGTGCCAATCGGCCAAACGGTGGCGCTGTTCAACATATATCAAAAAACTCCCATTGACTTACATGCATTTTATATCTCCACAACCGCAGCTCCGATTTACACAAAATTTGGGTCACTTCTTCACCAAGGGCCCCGATGACAGCTGAGCGATTTGCGTACTCGCCAAAGGCGGCGCCGTAATCGAAGCTCAAACGCCGCCGCTAAGCCCATTCGCTTCAATGGCATTTTCAAACACGACGCGTGCTAGCCGGTTCGAGCGCCCGCCGGACCTCGCCGGGACCTCACGCTGGACGCCGACGGGCGCTCTGGACGACTGCTACACTCAGCAGGGCTAAGGGGCTGACTGGCTGACAGGTGGTTTGGACCCCGCTTACAACTGCTCGCGAAGTTCTAGTTATTATTTTTTTTCTTCCGCCGCTAATTCCAACTACTGCAGCATACCCCGTAAATGCTAGGGACGCTGAAACTCACAGGGTAGGTACAAGCCCCCGCAAGTAACTCAGGCGCAAAAAATTCGCACACTTCTACCGCTAGGGCGCTGTAACAAAGATTTTCGACGTTTTGCCCTCTCACTCCCGCATACAAAGACGCATATTCACAAACCTTATATCCACGCGTTCGGGGATCAAGCTGAATCTCGTGGTATAGGCCACGCCCATTTCCGCCTAAACTTTTTTTCGAGCTACAGCGCGAAAACTGACATGCCGCTAAAATCATCTCCTCCGAAGCCGCAAGTCCGATCGACACGAAACTTGGCAACGGATAATCTCTGGACCGAGCTCTACAAAGTTTGTAGAGGGAATTTTGATACTGACAAAAAATGTCGCAATTATATGCTAACAAACGCTTGCAAAAAACGCTAATAAAAGGATGTGATGTCAGATCTCAGGTTAGAGTGGCCCATCAACACCAAACTTCAGTACCTTATATAGGAGACCCCATGAGGGCCTGTGCCAAATTTCGTGCAATTCGCCGCTAGTTGGCGCTACTCAAAAAATTCCCATTGACTTTACATTCATTTTATATCTCCAGAACCACAAGTCCGAATCAAACCAAATTTGGGCCAATTCTTCCCCATGGGCCCCTGATGACACCACAAAAATTTGGTGCAGTTCGGACAAAAGGTGGCGCTGTAATCGAAGCTCAAATGCCCCATTCATTTCAATGGGATTTTCAAACAAAGTACATTTTTTCTTCATAACTAAGGCCAACTACATCGCACATTCATAAGTCTTATGTCTATGCGTTCGGGGATTGAGATGAATCACGTGAGGTAGGCCACGCCCATGTCCGCCCAACCTTTTTCGCGCAGAATCGCAAAACTGACAAGCCGCCAAAATCATCTCCTCCGAAGCCCCAAGTCCGATCGACACGAAACTTTGCACAGACCATCTCTGGACCGAGCCGAAGAAAGTTTGTAGAGGGAATTTTGATTCGACAAAACCGCCCGAATTACAGGCTAACAAATATTTTGCGAAAACGCTAAAAACACGAAGTATACCATAACTCTGGCTTGGAAAGGCTGATCAACACAAAACTTGACGACCTTATCTGCCCTGACCCCTAGAAGGCCTCTGCAAAATTTGGTTCATTTCACCGCTAGTTGGCGCTACCCAAAAAAATTCCCATTGACTTACATTCATCTCATATCTCCATAACCACAAGTCTGATTCTAACCAAATTTGGGTCAATTGTTTCTGATGGGGCCCTGATGACACCACAAAAATTTGGTAAACTTCGCCTCAAGGTGGCGCTGGCGCTGTAATCGAAGCTCTAATCCCGTCCGAAGCCCCATTGAAATGAATGGGATTTCAAACCAGCACACATTTTCATAAGTTTGAATGCCCGATCAACACCAAACTTCAGGACCTTATGCGGCTGGACTTCCGAAGGCCTGTGTAAAATTTGGTGTCAATCGCCAAACGGTGGCGCTCTTCATCATATCTTAAAAAACTCCCATTCACATACATGCATTTTATATCTCCATAACAACAAGTCCGATTGACACCAAATTTGGGTCACTTGTTACCCATGGGCCCCTGATGACAACATAAAAATGTGGTGCAGTTCGCCTAAATGTGGCGCTACAATCGAATCTCAAATGCCGCCAGAAGCCCCATTGAAATGAATGGGATTTCAAACCAACACACTTTTCATAACGTTTGGAATGGCCGATAAACACCAAACTTAGGGACCTTATTCGGCTGGACTTCCCGAAGACCTGTGTCAAATTTGGTGTCAATCGCCAAACGGTGGCGCTGTTCATCCTATATCAAAACTACCATTGACTTACATGCATTTTATATCTCCAGTACCGCAGTCTCGATCGACACCAAATTTGGGTCACTTCTTCACCGAGGGGCCCCGATGACAGCTGAGCGATTTCGCGCGATTCGCCAAAGGCGGCGCTCGTAATCGAAGCTCAAAAGCCGTAGCTAATCCCATTCATTTCAATGTCATTTTCAAACACGCCGCGACTTCACCGGTTCGAGCAGATTCTTCGAGACCTCGCCGGGACCTCACGCTGGACGTGGGCGACTGACGACAGGTGGCTTGGACCCCGCTACAACTGCTCGCGAGTTCTAGTTATTAGGGGTCCAAGCTCGAGTGTTGGGAACCCGCTGACAGAAGTGCATCGCGTTCCCAGTACCAGCGTGCGTGGGAACCCTATTGGAATCGCTCGCTTTTATTCTATTTCTTATTTTTTTCTTCCGCATAAAACTCATACTGCAGCATACCCCATAACTGCTAGGGACGCGAAACTCACAGGGTAGGTCACATTCACTGCACG
This sequence comes from Lepomis macrochirus, assembly GCA_024633595.2. NCBI lineage: Eukaryota > Metazoa > Chordata > Actinopteri > Centrarchiformes > Centrarchidae > Lepomis > Lepomis macrochirus. The sequence continues at coordinate 1,421,864 of JALXJV020000003.1, forward strand.
TAACTCAGGCGCAAAAATTCGCACACTTCTACCGCTAGGCGCTATACGCAAGGTCAACGCGTTTGGGCTTGGACCTCCGACTACGATAGGCGTATACCAAAACCTTATATCCACGCGTTCGGGGATCCAGCTGAATCTCCTGGTATAGGCCACGCCCATTTCCGCCTAAACTTTTTTTCGAGCTACATCGCGAAAACTGAAAACCTATTTTAATTAACTCCTCCGAAGCCGCCAGTCCGATCGCCACTGAAACTTGGCACGGATAATCTCTGGACCGAGCTCTACAAAGTTTGTAGAGGGAATTTTGATATCACAAAAAATGTCGCAATTATACGCTAACAAACGTTTGCGAAAAACGCTACTAACAGGAAGTGAGGCGATAACTTCGGATTGGAATGGCCGATTGACACCAAATTTGGACCATTCATTTGGGACGCCCCCCTGAGGGCCTGTGCAACATTTGGTGCAACTCGCCCCTAGGTGGCGCTCTTTAATCCAGAAAATTAGTTCCTCTATAACCACAAGTCACATTGACATGAAACCAGTGCCCAATTGTTCAGCATGGTCCCTTGATGCCAGGCACCAAAGGGGACCCTAATGTGCCTATAGGTGGCGCTGCTATTGCAGATTACAGACGAAAATGTTTTTCCCATTGACTTACATGCAATTTATATCTCCATAACCATAAATCCGATTGACACCAAATTTGGGTCAATTGTTACCCATGGGCCCCTGATGACACCACAAAAAATTTGGTGCAGTTCGGCCAAACGGTGGCGCTGTAATCTAAGCTCAAATGCCCCATTCATTTCAATGGGATTTTCAACCACAGCACATTTTGCCTCATAACTACGCCATAATACATCGCACATTCATAACTCTTATGTCTACGTGTTTGGGGGATGCAGCCGATTCCGACGGTATAGGACACGCCTCTGTGCGATGACGATTTTATTTTGCGAAATTGTAAAAAATGGAAAACTTATTTTAATTAACTCCTCCGAAGCCGCAACTCCGATCGACACCAAACTTTGCACAGACCATCTCTGGACCAAGCCGAAGAAAGTTTGTAGAGGGAATTTTGATTCGACAAAAAACGGCCGAACTACAGGCTAACAAATATTTGCGAAAACGCTAAAAACACGAAGTACAACATAACTCTGGTTTGGAAAGGCCGATCAACACAAAACTTGACGACCTTATCTGCCCTGCCCCCTAGAAGGCCTGTGCAAAATTTCGTGCAATTCGCCGCTAGTTGGCGCTACCCCGAAAAAATCCCATTGACTTTACATTCATTTTATATCTCCACAACCACAAGTCCGAATCAAACCAAATTTGGGTCAATTGTTACCCATGGGCCCCTGATGACACCACAAAAATTTGGTGCAGTTCGGCCTAACGGTGGCGCTGTAATCTAAGCTTAAATGCCCCATTCATTTCAATGGGATTTTCAACCAAAGCACATTTTGCCTCATAACTACGGCCTAATACATCGCACATTCATAAATCTTATGTCTACGTGTTTGGGGGATTCAGCCGACTCCCACGGTATAGGACACGCCTCTTTGCGATGACGATTTCATTTTGCAAAATCGCACAAAATGGAAAACCTTTTAATTAACTCCTCCGAGCCGCAAGTCCGATCGACACCTAAACTTTGCACAGAGCATCTCTGGACCAAGCCGAAGAAAGTTTGTAGAGGGAATTTTGATTCGACAAATAAAGGCCGAATTACAGGCTAACAAATATTTGCGAAAAACGCTTAAAACACGGCATAACATAACTCTGGCTTGGAAAGGCCGATCACCACAAAACTTGAGGACCTTATCTGCCCTGCCCCCTAGAAGGCCTCTGCAAAATTTGGTTCATTTCGCCGCTAGTTGGCGCTACCCAAAAAAATTCCCATTGACTTACATTCATTTCAGATCTCCATAACTGCAAGCCACTTTCATTTACAAATATGGTCTTTTCTGCTCCACAGGCCCCGTCTTGGCTCTGGGGCCCGTGATTATGGCACAATTAATCATGGCGGGCCTGGACGACTTCAAGCGCCTCGCGGGCGAGGGGCTGACTGCACAGGTGGCTTGGACCCCGCTTACAACTGCTCGCGAGTTCTAGTTAGGGTCCAAGCTCTGGCGGGTAGGAACCCGCTTGTAGGCAACGCTGTTCCGCATTCACTGAGTGGCTGGGAACCCTATTGTTTTCGTTAGGATTTTATTATTAGGGGTCCAAGTCCGGTGGGCATGGAACCCGCTGACAGACATCAGCGTTCCCATACCACGTAGTGGCTGGGAACCCTATTGTTTTCGCTCAGATTTTTATTTTTTTTCTTCGCCGCTAATTCCACTACTGCAGCATACCCTGTAAATGCTAGGGACGCGAAACTCACAGGCTAGGTACAAGGCCCTGCAAGTACCTCAGGCGCAAAAAATTCGCACACTTCTACCGCTAGGGGCGCTGTAAGCGAGGTCAACGCGTTTGGGCTTGGAACTCCCGACTACGAAGGCGGATATCAAAAACCTTATATCCACTTGTTCGGGGGATCCAGCTGAATCTCGTGGTATAGGCCACGCCCATTTCCGCCTAAACTTTTTTCGAGCTACAGCGCAAAAACTGACATGCCGGCCAAAATCATCTCCTCCGAAGCCGCAAGTCCGATCGACACGAAACTTGGCACGGATAATCTCTGGACCGAGCTCTACAAATTTTGTAGAGGGAATTTTGATACGACTAAAAATTGTCGCAATTATACGCTAAGAAATATTTGCGAAAAACACTACTAGCACGAAGTGAGGGCATAACTTCGGATTGGAATGGCCGATCAACACCAAATTTGGACCACTCATTTGGGACGCCCCCCTGAAGGCCTGTGCAAAATTTGGTGCAACTCGCCCTTAGGTGGCGCTCTTTAATCCAGAAAATTAGTTCCTCTATTACCACAAGTCACATTGACATGAAACAAGTGCCGAATTGTTCAGCATGGTCCCCTGATGCCAGGCACCAAAGGGGAACCTAATGTGCCCATAGGTGGCGCTGTTATTGCAAATTAAAAATGTTTTCAAAATCCCATTGACTTACATTCATTTTATATCTCCATAACCACAAATCCGATTGACACCAAATTTGGGTCAATTGTTACCCATGGGGCCCTGATGATACCACAAAAATTTGGTGCAGATCGGCCAAAAGGTGGCGCTGTAATCGAAGCTCAAATGCCCCATTCATTTCAATGGGATTTTCAAACAAAATACATTTTTCTTCATAACTAAGGCCAACTACATCGCACATTCATAAATCTTATCTCTACTTTTTCGGGTCATTGAGCTGAATCACGTGATGTAGGCCACGCCCATTTCCGCCTTACCTTTTTCGCGCAAAATCGTAAAAACTGACAAGCCGGCTGAAATCATCTCCTCCGACGCCGCTAGTCCGATCGACACGAAACTTTGCACAGAGCATCTCTGGACCAAGCCGAAGAAAGTTTGTAGAGGGAATTTTGATTCGATAAAAAAAGGCCGAATTACAGGCTAACAAATATTTGCGAAAACGCTAAAAACACGAAGTATAACATAACTCTGGCTTGGAAAGGCCGATCAACAGAAAACTTGAGGACCTTATCTGTCCTGCCCCCTAGAAGGCCTCTGCAAAATTTGGTTTATTTCGCCGCTAGTTGGCGCTACCCAAAAAAATTCCCATTGACTTACATTCATCTCATATCTCCATAACCACAAGTCTGATTCTAACCAAATTTGGGTCAATTGTTTCTGATGGGCCCCTGATGACACCACAAAAATTTGGTGCCACTTCGGCCTAAAGGTGGCGCTGTAATCGAAGCTCAAATCCGGTCAGAAGCCCCATTGAAATGAATGGGATTTCAAACCAGCACACATTTTCATAAGGTTTGGAGTGCCCGATCAATACCAAACTTGGAGACCTTATGCGACATGACCTCCCGAAGGCCTGTGTCAAATTTGGTGCCAATCGGCCAAACGGTGGCGCTGTTCAACATATGTCAAAAAACTCCCATTGACTTACATGCATTTTATATCTCCACTACCGCAGCTCGATTGACACCAAATTTGAATCAGTTCTTCCCCACAGGGCCCCGATGACAGCAGAGCGATTTGG
>JALXJV020000003.1:1426491-1446084 GCA_024633595.2 Lepomis macrochirus
TTACAACTGCTCGCAGTTCTAGTTATTATTTTTTTCTTCCGCCGCTAATTCCACTACTGCAGCATACCCCGTAAATGCTAGGGACGCGAAACTCACAGGGTAGGTACAAGCCCCCGCAAGTAACTCAGGCGCAAAAATTCGCACACTTCTACCGCTAGGGGGCGCTGTAACAAAGATTTTCGACGTTTTGCCCTCTCACTCCCGCATACAAAGACGCATATTCACAAACCTTATATCCACGCGTTCGGGGGATCAAGCTGAATCTCGTGGTATAGGCCACGCCCATTTCCGCCTAAACTTTTTTCGAGCTACAGCGCGAAAACTGACATGCCGGCCAAAATCATCTCCTCCGAGCCGCAAGTCCGATCGACCACGAAACTTGGCACGGATAATCTCTGGACCGAGCTCTACAAAGTTTGTAGAGGGAATTTTGATACGACAAAAAATGTCGCAATTATACGTTAACAAACGTTTGCAAAAACGCTAATAAAAGGATGTGATGTCAGATCTCAGGTTAGGAGTGGCCCATCAACACCAAACTTCAGTACCTTATATAGGAGACCCCATGAGGGCCTGTGCCAAATTTCGTGCAATTCGCCGCTAGTTGGCGCTACTCAAAAATTCCCATTGACTTTACATTCATTTTATATCTCCAGAACCACAAGTCCGAATCAAACCAAATTTGGGCCAATTCTTCCCCATGGGCCCCTGATGACACCACAAAAATTTGGTGCAGTTCGGACAAAAGGTGGCGCTGTAATCGAAGCTCAAATGCCCCATTCATTTCAATGGGATTTTCAAACAAAGTACATTTTTCTTCATAACTAAGGCCAACTACATCGCACATTCATAAGTCTTATGTCTATGCGTTCGGGGGATTGAGATGAATCACGTGAGGTAGGCCACGCCCATGTCCGCCCAACCTTTTTCGCGCAGAATCGCAAAAACTGACAAGCCGGCCAAAATCATCTCCTCCGAAGCCCCAAGTCCGATCGACACGAAACTTTGCACAGACCATCTCTGGACCGAGCCGAAGAAAGTTTGTAGAGGGAATTTTGATTCGACAAAAACCGCCCGAATTACAGGCTAACAAATATTTGCGAAAACGCTAAAAACACGAAGTATACCATAACTCTGGCTTGGAAAGGCTGATCAACACAAAACTTGACGACCTTATCTGCCCTGACCCCTAGAAGGCCTCTGCAAAATTTGGTTCATTTCGCCGCTAGTTGGCGCTACCCAAAAAAATTCCCATTGACTTACATTCATCTCATATCTCCATAACCACAAGTCTGATTCTAACCAAATTTGGGTCAATTGTTTCTGATGGGGCCCTGATGACACCACAAAAATTTGGTAAACTTCGGCCTCAAGGTGGCGCTGGCGCTGTAATCGAAGCTCTAATCCCGTCCGAAGCCCCATTGAAATGAATGGGATTTCAAACCAGCACACATTTTCATAAGGTTTGGAATGCCCGATCAACACCAAACTTCAGGACCTTATGCGGCTGGACTTCCGAGGCCTGTGTAAAATTTGGTGTCAATCGCCAAACGGTGGCTCTTCATCATATCTTAAAAAACTCCCATTCACATACATGCATTTTATATCTCCATAACAACAAGTCCGATTGACACCAAATTTGGGTCACTTGTTACCCATGGGCCCCTGATGACAACATAAAAATGTGGTGCAGTTCGGCCTAAATGTGGCGCTACAATCGAATCTCAAATGCCGTCAGAAGCCCCATTGAAATGAATGGGATTTCAAACCAACACACTTTTTCACAACGTTTGGAATGGCCGATAAACACCAAACTTAGGGACCTTATTCGGCTGGACTTCCCGAAGACCTGTGTCAAATTTGGTGTCAATCGGCCAAACGGTGGCGCTGTTCATCCTATATCAAAAAACTACCATTGACTTACATGCATTTTATATCTCCAGTACCGCAGCTCCGATCGACACCAAATTTGGGTCACTTCTTCACCGAGGGGCCCCGATGACAGCTGAGCGATTTCGTGCGATTCGGCCAAAAGGCGGCGCCGTAATCGAAGCTCAAAAGCCGTGGCTAATCCCATTCATTTCAATGTCATTTTCAAACACGCCGCGACTTACCGGTTCGAGCAGACTTCGAGACCTCGCCGGGACCTCACGCTGGACGGGGCGACTGGCTGACAGGTGGCTTGGACCCGTTACAACTGCTCGCGAGTTCTAGTTATTAGGGTCCAAGCTCGAGTATTGGGAACCGCGACGAAGGCATCGCGTTCCCAGTACCAGCGTGCGTGGGAACCCTATTGGAATCGCTTCGCTTTTATTCTATTTCTTATTTTTTTCTTCCGCATAAAACTCATACTGCAGCATACCCCGTAACTGCTAGGGACGCGAAACTCACAGGGTAGGTCACATTCACTGCACGATAACTCAGGCGCAAAAATTCGCACACTTCTACCGCTAGGGCGCTATAACGCAAGGTCAACGCGTTTGGGCTTGGACCTCCGACTACTGAAGGCGTATATCAAAACCTTATATCCACGCGTTCGGGGATCCAGCTGAATCTCCTGGTATAGGCCACGCCCATTTCCGCCTAAACTTTTTTTCGAGCTACATCGCGAAAACTGAAAAACCTATTTTAATTAACTCCTCCGAAGCCGCCAGTCCGATCGCCACGAAACTTGGCACGGATAATCTCTGGACCGAGCTCTACAAAGTTTGTAGAGGGAATTTTGATATCACAAAAAATGTCGCAATTATACGCTAACAAACGTTTGCGAAAAACGCTACTAACAGGAAGTGAGGCGATAACTTCGGATTGGAATGGCCGATTGACACCAAATTTGGACCATTCATTTGGGACGCCCCCCTGAGGGCCTGTGCAACATTTGGTGCAACTCGCCCCTAGGTGGCGCTCTTTAATCCAGAAAATTAGTTCCTCTATAACCACAAGTCACATTGACATGAAACCAGTGCCCAATTGTTCAGCATGGTCCCCTGATGCCAGGCACCAAAGGGGACCCTAATGTGCCTATAGGTGGCGCTGCTATTGCAGATTACAGACGAAAATGTTTTTCCCATTGACTTACATGCAATTTATATCTCCATAACCATAAATCCGATTGACACCAAATTTGGGTCAATTGTTACCCATGGGCCCCTGATGACACCACAAAAATTTGGTGCAGTTCGGCCAAACGGTGGCGCTGTAATCTAAGCTCAAATGCCCCATTCATTTCAATGGGATTTTCAACCACAGCACATTTTGCCTCATAACTACGCCATAATACATCGCACATTCATAACTCTTATGTCTACGTGTTTGGGGGATGCAGCCGATTCCGACGGTATAGGACACGCCTCTGTGCGATGACGATTTTATTTTGCGAAATTGTAAAAAATGGAAAACTTATTTTAATTAACTCCTCCGAAGCCGCAACTCCGATCGACACCAAACTTTGCACAGACCATCTCTGGACCAAGCCGAAGAAAGTTTGTAGAGGGAATTTTGATTCGACAAAAAACGGCCGAACTACAGGCTAACAAATATTTGGCGAAAACGCTTAAAACACGAAGTACAACATAACTCTGGTTTGGAAAGGCCGATCAACACAAAACTTGACGACCTTATCTGCCCTGCCCCTAGAAGGCCTGTGCAAAATTTCGTGCAATTCGCCGCTAGTTGGCGCTACCCGAAAAAATCCCATTGACTTTACATTCATTTTATATCTCCACAACCACAAGTCCGAATCAAACCAAATTTGGGTCAATTGTTACCCATGGGCCCCTGATGACACCACAAAAATTTGGTGCAGTTCGGCCTAACGGTGGCGCTGTAATCTAAGCTTAAATGCCCCATTCATTTCAATGGGATTTTCAACCAAAGCACATTTTGCCTCATAACTACGGCCTAATACATCGCACATTCATAAATCTTATGTCTACGTGTTTGGGGATTCAGCCGACTTCCACGGTATAGGACACACCTCTTTGCGATGACGATTTCATTTTGCAAAATCGCACAAAATGGAAAACCTTTTTTAATTAACTCCTCCGAAGCCGCAAGTCCGATCGACACGAAACTTTGCACAGAGCATCTCTGGACCAAGCCGAAGAAAGTTTGTAGAGGGAATTTTGATTCGACAAATAAAGGCCGAATTACAGGCTAACAAATATTTGCGAAAACGCTAAAAACACGAAGTATAACATAACTCTGGCTTGGAAAGGCCGATCACCACAAAACTTGAGGACCTTATCTGCCCTGCCCCCTAGAAGGCCTCTGCAAAATTTGGTTCATTTCAGCCGCTAGTTGGCTTACCCAAAAAAAATTCCCATTGACTTACATTCATTTCAGATCTCCATAACTGCAAGCCACTTTCATTTACAAATATGGTCTTTTCTGCTCCACAGGCCCCGTCTTGGCTCTGGGGCCCGTGATTATGGCACAATTAATCATGGCGGGCCCGGACGACTTCAAGCGCCTCAGCGGCTAGAGGCGACTGACGACAGGTGGCTTGGACCCCGCTTACAACTGCTCGCAGTTCTAGTTAGGGTCCAGTCAGTGGCAGGAACCCGCTGTAGCAACGCTGTTCCGCATTCACGGCGTGCGGGAACCCTATTGTTTTCGTAGATTTTATTATTAGGGTCCAAGTCCAGCGGCATGGAACCGCGACAGGTATCGCGTTCCCATACCACGTAGTGGCTGGGAACCCTATTGTTTTCGCTCAGATTTTTATTTTTTTTTTTCTTCCGCCGCTAATTCCACTACTGCAGCATACCCTGTAAATGCTAGGGACGCGAAACTCACAGGCTAGGTACAAGGCCCTGCAAGTACCTCAGGCGCAAAAATTCGCACACTTCTACCGCTAGGGGGCGCTGTAAGCGAGGTCAACGCGTTTGGGCTTGGAACTCCCGACTACGAAGGCGGATATCAAAAACCTTATATCCACTTGTTCGGGGGATCCAGCTGAATCTCGTGGTATAGGCCACGCCCATTTCCGCCTAAACTTTTTTCGAGCTACAGCGCAAAAACTGACATGCCGGCCAAAATCATCTCCTCCGAAGCCGCAAGTCCGATCGACACGAAACTTGGCACGGATAATCTCTGGACCGAGCTCTACAAATTTTGTAGAGGGAATTTTGATACGACTAAAAATGTCGCAATTATACGCTAAGAAATATTTGCGAAAAACGCTACTAGCACGAAGTGAGGGCATAACTTCGGATTGGAATGGCCGATCAACACCAAATTTGGACCACTCATTTGGGACGCCCCCCTGAAGGCCTGTGCAAAATTTGGTGCAACTCGCCCTTAGGTGGCGCTCTTTAATCCAGAAAATTAGTTCCTCTATAACCACAAGTCACATTGACATGAAACAAGTGCCGAATTGTTCAGCATGGTCCCCTGATGCCAGGCACCAAAGGGGAACCTAATGTGCCCATAGGTGGCGCTGTTATTGCAAATTAAAAATGTTTTCAAAATCCCATTGACTTACATTCATTTTATATCTCCATAACCACAAATCCGATTGACACCAAATTTGGGTCAATTGTTACCCATGGGGCCCTGATGATACCACAAAAATTTGGTGCAGATCGGCCAAAGGTGGCGCTGTAATCGAAGCTCAAATGCCCCATTCATTTCAATGGGATTTTCAAACAAAATACATTTTTCTTCATAACTAAGGCCAACTACATCGCACATTCATAAATCTTATCTCTACTTGTTCGGGTCATTGAGCTGAATCACGTGATGTAGGCCACGCCCATTTCCGCCTTTACCTTTTCGCGCAAAATCGCAAAACTGACAAGCCGGCTGAAATCATCTCCTCCGACGCAGCTAGTCCGATCGACACGAAACTTTGCACAGAGCATCTCTGGACCAAGCCGAAGAAAGTTTGTAGAGGGAATTTTGATTCGACAAAAAGGCCGAATTACAGGCTAACAAATATTTCGCGAAACGCTTAAAAACACGAAGTATAACATAACTCTGGCTTGGAAAGGCCGATCAACAGAAAACTTGAGGACCTTATCTGTCCTGCCCCCTAGAAGGCCTCTGCAAAATTTGGTTTATTTCGCCGCTAGTTGGCGCTACCCAAAAAAATTCCCATTGACTTACATTCATCTCATATCTCCATAACCACAAGTCTGATTCTAACCAAATTTGGGTCAATTGTTTCTGATGGGCCCCTGATGACACCACAAAAATTTGGTGCCATTCGGCCTAAAGGTGGCGCTGTAATCGAAGCTCAAATCCGGTCAGAAGCCCCATTGAAATGAATGGGATTTCAAACCAGCACACATTTTCATAAGGTTTGGAGTGCCCGATCAACACCAAACTTGGAGACCTTATGCGACATGACCTCCGAAGGCCTGTGTCAAATTTGTGTCAATCGGCCAAACAGTGGCGCTGTTCAACATATGTCAAAAACTCCCATTGACTTACATGCATTTTATATCTCCACTACCGCGAGCTCCGATTGACACCAAATTTGAATCAGTTCTTCCCACAGGGCCCCGATGACAGCAGAGCGATTTGGTGCAATTCGCCAAAAGGCGGCGCCAGTAATCGAAGCTCAAACGCCGTCGCTGAGCCCATTCATTTCAATGGCATTTTCAAACACGCCGCATTTCAGCCTCGGTTACGAGCGGCCCGTCGAGACCTCACTCGGGGACCTTACGCTGGACGTCGGCGGGCCTGGACGACTTCAGCACTCGCTGGGCTAGGGGCGACTGGCGCCGGGGCTTGGACCCCGCTTACAACTGCTCGCAGTTCTAGTTATTATTCTTTTCTTCCGTGTATAAAACTCATACTGCAGCGGTACGCTGTAACTCCTAGGAACGCGCAACTCTCAACGTAGCTTCACAGCCTCAAGAGTAACTCAGGCGCAAAATTCGCACACTTCTACCGCTAGGGGCGCTGTAAGCAAGGTCAACGCGTTTGGGCTTGGACCTCTCGACTACGAAGTCGTATATCAAAACCTTATATCCACGCGTTCGGGGATCGAGCTGAATCTCCTGGTATAGGCCACGCCCATTTCCGCCTAAACTTTTTCGAGCTACATCGCAAAACTGAAACACCATCAAATCATACTCCTCCGAAGCCGCAAGTCCGATCGCCACGAAACTTGGCACGGATAATCTCTGAACCAAGCTCTACAAAGTTTGTAGAGGAAATTTTGATCCGACATAAAATGCCGCAATTATATGCTAACAAACGTTTGCAAAAACGCTACTAACAGGAAGTGAGGGCATAACTTCAGTTTGGAATGGCCGATCGACACCAAACTTGGACCACTCAGTTGGGATGGGCCCCTGAGGGCCTGTGCAAAATTTGGTGCAGCTGGCCCCTAGGTGGCGCTCTTTAATCCAGAAAATTTGTTCCTCCATAACCACAAGTCACATTGACATGAAACCAGTGCCGAATTATTCAGCATGGTCCCCTAATGCCAGGCACCAAAGGGGACCCTAATGTGCCAATAGGTGGCGCTGCTATTGCAGCTTAAAGACGAAATTTTTTTCCCCATTGACTTACATTCATTTTATATCTCCAGAACCCCAGGTCCGATTGACACCAAATTTGGGTCAATTGTTACCCATGGGGCCCTGATGATACCACAAAAATTTGGTGCAGATCGGCCTAAAGGTGGCGCTGTAATCGAAGCTCAAATCCGGTCAGAAGCCCCATTGAAATGAATGGGATTTCAAACCAGCACACTTTTTCACAAGGTTTAGAATGCCCGATCAACACCAAACTTGGGGACCTTATGCGGCTTGACTTCCCGAAGGCCTGTGTCAAATTTGGTGCCAATCGCCAAACGGTGGCGCTCTTCATCATAAATCAAATAACTCCCATTGACTTACATGCATTTTATATCTCCAGTACCGCAGCTCGATCGACACCAAATTTGGGTCACTTCTTCACCGAGGGGCCCCGATGACAGCTGAGCGATTTGGTGCGATTCGCCAAAAGGCAGCGCCGTATCGAAGCTCAAACGCCGTCGCTAAGCCCATTCGTTTCAATGGCATTTTCAAACACGCCGCATTTAAGCCTCGATTCGAGCTGACCCGTCGAGACCTCTCGGGGACCTCAGCTGGACGTCGGCGGCCGGGACGACTTCAGCGCCCTCAGCTGAGGGGGCGACTGGCGACAGGTGGCTTGGACCCGTTTACAACTGCTCGCAGTTCTAGTTATTATTATTATTATTCTTCCGTGAAGAAAACCCCGACTGCAGCATACCCCAAAAATGCTAGGGACGCGAAACTCACAAGGTAGGTCCAAAAAAGCGCAGCGACCGCAGGCAAAAAAATTCGCACACTTCTATCGCTAGGGGGCGCTGTAAGCAAGGTCAACGCGTTTGGGCTTGGATCTCCCGCCTATGAAGGAATATATCAATAACCTTATATCCACGCGTTCGGGGGATCGAGCTGAATCTCCTGGTATAGGCCACGCCCATTTCCGCCTAAACTTTTTTCGAGCTACAGCGCTAAAACTGAAAAACCTATTTTAATTAACTCCTCCGAAGCCGCGAGTCCGATCGACACGAAACTTGGCACGGATAATCTCTGGACCGAGCTCTACAAAGTTTGTCGAGGAAATTTTGATCCGACAAAAACTGTCGCAATTATACGCTAACAAACGTTTGCGAAAAACGCTATTAACAGGAAGTGAGGGCATAACTTCGGATTGGAATGGCCGATCGACACCAAATTTGGAACACTAAGGTGCCATGGGCGCCTGAGAGCCTGTGCAAAGTTTGGTGCAGCTGGCCCCTAGGTGGCGCTCTTTAATCCAGATAATTTGTTCCTCCATAACCACAAGTCACATTGATATGAATCCTGTGCCGAATTGTTCAGCATGGTCCCCTGATGCCAGGCACCAAAGGGGACCCTAATGTGCCCATAGGTGGCGCTGTTATTGCAGCTTAAAGACGAAATTTTTTCCCATTGACTTACATTCATTTTATATCTCCAGAACCCCAGGTCCGATTGACACCAAATTTGGGTCATTTGTTCCCCATGGGGCCCTGATGATACCATACAAATTTGGTGCAGTTCGGCCTAAAGGTGGCGCTACAATCGAAGCTGAAATGCCGTCAGAAGCCCCATTGAAATGAATGGGATTTCAAACCAGCACACTTTTTCACAAGGTTTGGAATGGCCGATCAACACCAAACTTGGGGACCTTATGCGGCTGGACTTCCCGAAGGCCTGTGTCAAATTTGGTGTCAATCGGCGAAACGGTGGCGCTCTTCATCATATCTTAAAAATTCTCCCATTCCTTTACATGCATTTTATATCTCCAGAAACGCTGGTCTGATTGACACCAAATTTGGGTCAATTGTTCCCCATGGGGCCCTGATGACACCACAAAACTTTGGTGCAGTTCGGCCTAAAGGTGGCGCTACAATCGAAGCTGAAATGCCGTCAGAAGCCCCATTGAAATGAATGGGATTTCAAACCAGCACATATTTTCACAAGGTTTGGAATGCCCGATCAACACCAAACTTGAGGACCTTATGCGGCTGGACTTCCGAAAGCCTGTGTCCAATCTGATGCGAATCGCCAAACGGTGGCGCTGTTCATCATATATCAAAAAACTCCCATTGACTTACATGCATTTTATATCTCCACTACCGTGGCTCCGATCGACACCAAATTTGGGTCACTTCTTCACCGAGGGGCCCTGATGACAGCTGAGCGATTTGGTGCGATTCGGCCAAAAGGCGGCGCCGTAATCGAAGCTCAAACGCCGTCGCTAAGCCCATTCGTTTCAATGGCATTTTCAAACGCCGCATTTCGCCTCACTGCGGAGCGGCCCGTCGAGACCTGACTCGGGGACCTCACGCGGGACGTCGGGCCGGGACGACTTCGCTACCCAGCTGGGCGAAGGGCGACTGGCGCCAGGGGCTTGGACCCGCTTACAACTGCTTCGCGAGTTCTAGTTAGGGTCCAAGCCCGAAGTGGGCTGGGAACCCGCGTTTAGCAACGCGGTTCCGCATACCTGCAGTGGCGGGAACCCTATTGTTTTCGCTTCGGATTTTTATTATTAGGGGTCCAAGCCCGAGTGGGCTGGAACCGCGAATGCAAAGCATCAGCGGTTCCCTGTACCAGCGTGCAGGAACCCTATTGTTTTCGCTCAGATTTTTATTCTATTTTTTTTTTCTTCGTGCATAAAACTCATACTGCAGCATACCCCGTAAATGCTAGGGACGCTAAACTCGCAGGGTGGGTTCACAGGCCCAAGAGTACCTCAGGCGCAAAAATTCGCACACTTCTACCACTAGGGGCGCTATAACAAAGATTTTCGACATTTTGCCCTCTCACTCCCGCATACAATCACGCATATTCACAAACCTTATATCCACGCGTTCGGGGGATCAAGCTGAATCTCGTGGTATAGGCCACGCCCATTTCCGCCTAAACTTTTTTCGAGCTACAGGCGAAAACTGACATGCCGCCAAAATCATCTCCTCCGAAGCCGCAAGTCCGATCGACACCGAAACTTGGCACGGATAATCTCTGGACCGAGCTCTACAAAGTTTGTAGAGGAATTTTGATACGACAAAAAAATGTCGCAATTATACGTTAACAAACGTTTTGAAAAACGCTAATAAAAGGAAGTGATGTCAGATCTCAGGTTAGCAGTGGCCCATCAACACCAAACTTCAGTACCTTATATAGGAGACCCCATGAGGGCCTGTGCCAAATTTCGTGCAATTCGCCGCTAGTTGGCGCTACTCAAAAAATTCCCATTGACTTTACATTCATTTTATATCTCCAGAACCACAAGTCCGAATCAAACCAAATTTGGGCCAATTCTTCCCCATGGGCCCCTGATGACACCACAAAAAATTTGGTGCAGTTCGGACAAAAGGTGGCGCTGTAATCGAAGCTCAAAGGCCCCATTCATTTCAATGGGATTTTCAAACAAAGTACATTTTTCTTCATAACTAAGGCCAACTACATCGCACATTCATAAGTCTTATGTTTATGCGTTCGGGGGATTGAGCTGAATCACGTGAGGTAGGCCACGCCCATGTCCGCCCAACCTTTTCGCGCAGAATCGCAAAAACTGACAAGCCGGCCAAAATCATCTCCTCCGAAGCCCCAAGTCCGATCGACACGAAACTTTGCACAGACCATCTCTGGACCGAGCCGAAGAAAGTTTGTAGAGGGAATTTTGATTCGACAAAAACCGGCCGAATTACAGGCTAACAAATATTTGCGAAAACGCTAAAAACACGAAGTATACCATAACTCTGGCTTGGAAAGGCTGATCAACACAAAACTTGACGACCTTATCTGCCCTGCCCCCTAGAAGGGCTGTGCAAAATTTGGTGCAGTTAGCCGCTAGTTGGCGCTACCCAATAAAATTCCCATTGACTTACATTCATTTCAGATCTCCATAACCACAAATCCGATTGACACCAAATTTGGGTCAATCGTTCCTCATGGGACCCTGATGACACCAGAAAATTTGGTGCACTTCGGCCAAAAGGTGGCGCTGTTATCAAAGCTCAAATGCCCCATTCATTTCAATGGGAATTTCAAACAAAGTACATTTTTCTTTATAACTAAGGCCAATTACATCACACATTTATAAATCTTATGTCCCCGCATTCGGGGATTGAGCTGAATCTCGTGATGTAGGCCACGCTCATTTTCGCTCAACCTTTTTTCGCGAAAAAATCTCAAAACTGACAAGCCGGCTGAAATCATCTCCTCCGAAGCCGCAAGTCCGATCGACACGAAACTTGGCACGGATAATCTCTGGACCGAGCTCTACAAAGTTTGTAGAGGGAATTTTGATAACGACAAGAAATGTCGCAACTTTACGCTAACAAACATTTGCAAAAACGCTAATAAAAGGAACCGATGTCAGATCTCAGGTTAGTAGTGGCCGATCAACACCAAACTTTAGTACCTTATGTAGGAGACCCCTGAAGGGCTGTGCAAAATTTCATGCAATTCGCCGATAGTTGGCGCTACCCCAAAAAATCCCATTGACTTACATTCATTTTATATCTCCAGAACCGCAAGTCCGATTCACACCAAATTTGGGTCAATTCTTCCCTATGGGCTCCTCATCACACCACAAACATTTGCTGCAGTTCGGCCAAAGGTGGCGCTATAATCGAAGCTCAAATGCAGTCAAAAGCCCATTGAAATGAATGGGATTTCGAACCACCACACATTTTCACAAGGTTTGCAATGCCCGATCAACACCAAACTTAGAGACCTTATCCGACATGAGCTCCGAAGGCCTGTGTCAAATTTGGTGCCAATCGACCAAACGGTGGCGCTCTTCATCATATATCAAAAAAACTCCCATTCACTTACATTCATTTTATATCTCCAGTACCGCAGCTCCGATCGACACCAAATTTGGGTCACTTCTTCACCGAGGGCCACCGATGACAGCTGAGCGATTTGGTGCGATTCGGCCAAAAGGCGGCGCCGTAATCGAAGCTCAAACGCCGTCGCTAAGCCCATTCATTTCAATGGCATTTTCAAACACGTCGCGTTTCACCTCGGTTCAGAGCGCCCGTCGAGACCTCACTCGGGGACCTCACACGGAGCGTCGGCGAGCCTGGACGACTTCGCTATCGCGAGGCGAGGGTGCGACTGGCGACAGGTGGCTTGGACCCGCTTACAACTGCTTGCAGTTCTAGTTATTATTTTTTTTCTTCCGTGCATAAAACTCATACTGCAGCATACCCCGTAAATGCTAGGGACGCGAAACTCACAGGGTAGGTCACATTCACTGCACGTAACTCAGGCGCAAAAATTCGCAAACTTCTACCGCTAGGGGGCGCTGTAAGCAAGGTCAACGCGTTTGGGCTTGGACCTCTCGACTACGAAGGAATATATCAAAAACCTTATATCCACGCGTTCGGGGGATCGACCTGAATCTCCTGGTATAGGCCACGCCCATTTCCGCCTAAACTTTTAGTGAGCTACATCGCGAAAACTGAAAACCTATTTTACTTAACTCCTCCGAACCCACGAAGTACGATCGCCACGAAACTTGGCACGGATAATTCTGGACCGAGCTCTACAAAGTTTGTAGAGGAAAATTTGATCCGACAATAAATGGCGCGATTATACACTAACAAACTTTTGCGAAAACGCTACTAACAGGAAGTGAGGTCATAACTTTGGTTTGGAATGGCCGATCAACACCAAACTTGGACCACTAAGTTGGGATGGGCCCCTGAGGGCCTGTGCAAAATTTGGTGCAGCTGGCCCCTAGGTGGCGCTCTTTAATCCTGAAAATTTGTTCCTCTATAACCACAAGTCACATTGACATGAATCCAGTGCCGAATTGTTCAGCATGGTCCCCTGATGCCAGGCACCAAAGGGGACCCTAATGTGCCCATAGGTGGCGCTGCTATTGCAGATTAAAGACAAAAAAATCATCCCATTGACTTACATTCATTTTATATCTCCAGAACCGCAGGTCCGATTGACACCAAATTTGGGTCAATTGTTACCCATGGGCCCCTGATGACACCACAAAAAATTTCGTGCAGATCGGCCTAAAGGTGGCGCTATAATCGAAGCTGAAATGCCGTCAGAAGCCCCATTGAAATGAATGGGATTTCAAACCAGCACACTTTTTCACAAGGTTTGGAATGCCCGATCAACACAAAACTTGGGGACCTTATGCGGCTGGACTTCCCGAAGGTCTGTGTCAAATTTGGTGCCAATCGGCCAAACGGTGGCGCTGTTCAACATATATCAAAAAACTCCCATTGACTTACATGCATTTTATATCTCCACAACCGCAGCTCCGATTTACACCAAATTTGGGTCACTTCTTCACCGAGGGGCCCCGATGACAGATGAGTGATTTGGTGCGATTCGGCCAAAAGGCGGCGCCGTAATCGAAACTCAAACCCCGTCGCTAAGCCCATTCATTTCAATGGCATTTTCAAACACGCCGCACTTCGCCTCGGTCCGGAGCGGCCTTTCGAGACCTCACGCGGGACGTCATCGGACGCCGGGACGACTTCAGGCGCCCTCAGCGAGCTGGGGCGACTGGCGACAGGTGGCTTGGACCCGTTTACAACTGCTTCGCAGTTCTAGTTATTATTCTTTTTCTTCCGTGTATAAAACTCATACTGCAGCGGTCGCTGTAACTCCTAGAAGCGCGCAACTCTCAGCGTAGCTTCACAGCCTCAAAGGTAACTCAGGCGCAAAAATTCGCACACTTCTACCGCTAGGGGGCGCTGTAAGCAAGGTCAACGCGTTTGGGCTTGGACCTCTCGACTACGAAGTCGTATATCAAAAACCTTATATCCACGCGTTCGGGGGATCGAGCTGAATCTCCTGGTATAGGCCACGCCCATTTCCGCCTAGACTTTTTTCGAGCTACGTCGCGAAAACTGAAAAACCACCTCAAACGTACTCCTCCGAAACCGCAAGTCCGATCGCCACGAAACTTGGCACGGATAATCTCTGAACCAAGCTCTACAAAGTTTGTAGAGGAAATTTTGATCCGACATAAAATGCCGCAATTATATGCTATCAAACGTTTGCGAAAAACGCTACTAACAGGAAGTGAGGGCATAACTTCAGTTTGGAATGGCCGATCGACACCAAACTTGGACCACTCAGTTGGGATGGGCCCTGAGGGCCTGTGCAAAATTTGGTGCAGCTGGCCCCTAGGTGGCGCTCTTTAATCCAGAAAATTTGTTCCTCCATAACCACAAGTCACATTGACATGAAACCAGTGCCGAATTATTCAGCATGGTCCCCTAATGCCAGGCACCAAAGGGGACCCTAATGTTGCCAATAGGTGGCGCTGCTATTGCAGCTTAAAGACGAAATTTTTTCCCCATTGACTTACATTCATTTTATATCTCCAGAACCCCAGGTCCGATTGACACCAAATTTGGGTCAATTGTTACCCATGGGGCCCCTGATGATACCACAAAAATTTGGTGCAGATCGGCCTAAAGGTGGCGCTGTAATCGAAGCTCAAATCGGTCAGAAGCCCCATTGAAATGAATGGGATTTCAAACCAGCACACTTTTCACAAGGTTTGGAATGGCCGATCAACACCAAACTTAGGGGACCTTATGCGACATGACCTCCCGAAGGCCTGTGTCAAATTTGGTGCCAATCGGCCAAACGGTGGCGCTGTTCATCACATATGAAATAACTCCCA
Source organism: Lepomis macrochirus (assembly GCA_024633595.2). NCBI lineage: Eukaryota > Metazoa > Chordata > Actinopteri > Centrarchiformes > Centrarchidae > Lepomis > Lepomis macrochirus. The sequence goes on from JALXJV020000003.1 coordinate 1,441,657, forward strand.
TTCACTTGCATGCATTTTATATCTCCACTACCGCAGCTCCGATCGACACCAAATTTGGGTCACTTCTTCACCGAGGGGCCCGATGACAGCTGGCGATTTGGTGCGATTCGGCCAAAGGCGGCGCCGTGTCGAAGCTCAAGCGCCGTCGCTAAGCCCATTCATTTCAATGGCATTTTCAAACGCGCAGCATTTAGCCTCGGTTTGGAGCTGACCCGTCGGGACCTCACTTTCGAGGGGCCTTACAGCGGGACGTCGGTGCGCCGGGACGACTTCAGCGCCCTCAGCGAGGCGTGAGGCGACTGGCGACAGGTGGCTTGGACCCGTTTACAACTGCTCGCGCAGTTCTAGTTAGGGGTCCAAGCCCGAGATGGGCTGGGAACCGCGTTTGCAAAGACAGCGGTTCCCATACCGCAAGTGGCTGGGAACCCTATTGTTTTCGCTTGGATTTTTTTATTTTTAGGGGTCCAAGCCCGAAGTGGGCTGGGAACCAGCGTTTATAAAACAGCGGTTCCCATACCGCAAGTGGCTGGGAACCTATTGTATTCGCTTGGATTTTTATTATTATTCTTCCGCCGCTAATTCCACTACTGCAGCCTAGACGGTAAATGCTAGGGACGCGAAACTCACACGGTAGGTACAAGCCCCTGCAAGTACCTCAGGCGCAAAAATTCGCACACTTCTACCTCTAGGGGGCGCTATAAGCGAGGTAAACGCGTTTGGGCTTGGATCTCCCGACTACGAAGGCGTATCTCAAAAACCTTATATCCACGCGTTCGGGGGATCCAGCTGAATCTCCTGGTATAGGCCACGCCCATTTCCGCCTAGACTTTTTTTTCGCTACATCGCGAAAACTGAAATACCTATTTTAATTAACTCCTCCGAAGCCGCAAGTCCGATCGCCACGAAACTTGGCACGGATAATCTCCGGACCGAGCTCTACAAAGTTTGTAGAGGGAATTTTGATACGACTAAAAATGTCGCAATTATATGCTAACAAACGTTTGCGAAAAACGCTACTAACAGGAACTGAGGTCATAACTTCGGATTGGAATGGCCGATCAACACCAAATTTGGACCACTCATTTGGGACGCACTCCGGAGGGCCTCTGCAAAATTTGGTGCAACTCGCCACTAGGTGGCGCTCTTTAATCCAGAAAATATGTTCCTCTTTAACCACAAGTCACATTGACATGAAACCAGTGCCAAATTGTTCAGCATGGTTCCCTGATGCCAGGCACCAAAGGGGAACTTAATGTACCCATAGGTGGCGCTGTTATTGCAAATTAAAAATGATTTCAAAAATCCCCTTGACTTACATTCATTTTATATCTCCATAACCACAAATCCGATTGACACCAAATTTGGGTCAATTGTTACTCATGGGCCCCTGATGACACCACAAGAATTTGGTGCAGTTCGGCCTAAAGGTGGCGCTGTAATCGAAGCTCAAATGCCCCATTCATTTCAATGGGAAGTTCAAAAAAAGAACATTTTAACACATAACTACGGAACACTACATCGCACATTCATAAATCTTATGTCTAAGTGTTTGGGGGATGTAGCCCATTCCGATGGTATATGACACGCCTCTGTGCGATGACGTTTTCATTTTGCGAAATCGCAAAAAATGGAAAACTTATTTTAATTAACTCCTCCGAAGCCGCAAGTCTGATCGACACGAAACTTTGCACAGAGCATCTCTGGACCAAGCCGAAGAAAGTTTGTAGAGGGAATTTTGATTCGACAAAAAAAGGCCGAAAGACAGGCTAACAAATATTTGCGAAAATGCTAAAAACACGAAGTATAACATAACTCTGGCTTGGAAAGGCCGATCAACACAAAACTTGACGACCTTATCTGCCCTGCCCCCTAGAAGGGCTGTGCAAAATTTGGTGCAGTTAGCCGCTAGTTGGCGCTACCCAAAAAAATTCCCATTGACTTACATTCATCTCATATCTCCATAACCACAAGTCTGATTCTAACCAAATTTTGATCAATTGTTTCTGATGGGCCCCTGATGACACCACAAAAATTTGGTGCACTTCGGCCTCAAGGTGGCGCTGTAATCTGAGCGCAAATGCCCCATTCATTTCAATGGGAAGTTCAAACAAAGCACATTTTGCCTCATAATTACGGCAAACTACATCGCACATTCATAAATATTATGTCTACGTGTTTGGGGGATTCAGCCGACTCCGATGGTATAGGACACGCCTCTGTGCTATGACAATTTCATTTGGCGAAATCGCAAAAAATGGAAAACTTATTTTAATTAACTCCTCCGAAGCCGCAAGTCCAATCGACACAAAACTTTGCACAGACCATCTCCGGACCGAGCTGAAGAAAGTTTGTAGAGGGAATTTTGATTCGACAAAAAACGGCCGAAATACAGGCTAACAAATATTTGCGAAAACGCTACAAACAGGAAGTATAACATATCTCAGGCTTGGAAAGGCCGATCAACACCAAACTTGGGGACCTCATGCGACATGACCTCCCGAAGGCCTGTGTCAAATTTGGTGTCAATCGGCCAAACACTGGCGCTATTAATCATATATGAAAAAACACTCTCATTCACTTATATCTCCAGTACCACAGCTCCGTTTGACACCAAATTTCGGGCACTTCTTCCCCACGGGGCCCTGATGACAGCTGACCGATTTGGTGCAATTCGGCCAAAAGTCGGCGCTGTAATCGAACCTCAAACGCCGTCGCTAAGCCCAAATTTGGTGTCAATCACACTTGTGGTTCTGGAGATATGAAATGCATGTAAGTCAATGGGATAATTTTTTTCATGTTTAATCTTCAATAGTAGCGCCACCTATGGGCACACCCCTGATTTTCTCCTCCATTCTCATGTATCCTGTTTCCCCTCCATGCTCTCAGTCACTTTTTGTGGTTGGGGTTGTGTTGTGCCTTCCTCTCTCCTACCTGATGACCACCTGCAGTGCCTCTCAACCGTGGCTCATCCTCAAATCACCTACTCAATGAATAAAACAGGCTCTTCAACCACTCCCTCGAAATGTCTCAAGGATGCTGCCTCAACCCCAAACCCAGTCCCAAAACCCTGATCCTGCCTGCTTACGTACCGCCTGTTATTTTTATTCCCTTCTGCGTTTCTGCTAAAAAATCTGTTCACCTGCCTTTCCTGCTTTTCAATACGTTATCAAAAAGATTACAGATTTGATGAACAGATCTCTTCTAAATATCCAATTATCATGTAATGCAATTCATTTACTAAACAAAATCATTACAAAGCCATGCATAATATCCCCTCGCAAAGATATTACAATTGATGCCCAGTAAAAATGTTTTTATATGGAATACCTGCATGGGCACCCAGGGAAGCTCTCTTCAGTTTACGCCTCTAGGAGGTGCCATTTGCTACAAAACTCTACTGATATATAAGGTATATAGTAAATATTATCAAATTACATTAAAACTGTCAAACTCACATGTCTACAGTACAAAAATATGTTGTACAAACTATATGCTACATATATTTAATTTGTGATCATACTAAACCACAATAACTTAAGTATTTGGTAATGTTAAATTAGCTCATGTGATACATACAATAACTACATTACTAATAATCATACATAATACTTTTATGTTATTAAAATGTACATGTGTGGGTGTTGATACATTCAATCTTCACAAACCCCCACTCCAAAACTTACTCAACCAGCATTTACAAGACCATCAATTTAATCTTAAATATATATGGAAGACAATTTTGAAAGCTTTCAAAAATAGATTTATTATCACACTAAATCACATAAAGGTGAAATACAAATTCTTAAGTATTTACATTTATAAACACACACACACTAAAAACTCTCCAAATTATAACCAACTCTTTTTACATTAACATTTATAAACACCACTAAATAACTGGAAAAACCACTATTTACAATCGCATCAGAATAATACTCTGGAACACACTAACAAGAACGAACCAACAAGAAAACTATGCACAATGTTAGGACTTGCTCTCAACAACAACAATACACTAAATATTTCTCACCAAAAACAAACAAAATCTTAAATAATGACATGTGGTAAGGAAATACAATTACAGTAAAATATCCAACAACAAAACGAAAGGTGGACGCTGTGGATACATAGAGGAAAAACAGGTAGCAGGGATGTTTGTCACCTCAGGCCAGCAGCAACTCTGTAATGAAAACAAGTTACTACAATCAGCCTCTTCTCTTCACCTGCAAAACAGAGACAGATTGGCCACACCCACACATAACCCTACAGGATGACACAATGAACAAAATCTCATACTATAATTCTAACAATACTCTGTATAGATAAATGTTATATTACACCATTGAATATTCATAATATTTTTGATAGTTAAAGACATACGCTCTCAGGCAGCCTGATCTTCTTTGCCGGGACTTTCTGCCTTGGCCT
>JALXJV020000003.1:1446584-1536563 GCA_024633595.2 Lepomis macrochirus
ACTAGAACTGCGAAAGCAGTTGTAAACGGGTCCAAGCCACCTCGCCAGTCGCCTTCGCCCGCTGGAGGGCGCTGAAGTCGTCTCCGGCGCTCACCGACGCCCCGCTGAGGTCCCCGAAAGTGAGGTCTCGACGGGCCGTTCCAACCGAGGCGTAAACGCGCGCGGTTTGAAAATGCCATTGAAACGAATGGGCTTAGCGACGGCGCTTGAGCTTCGATACGGCGCCGCTTTTGGTCGAATCGCACCAAATCGCCAGCTGTCATCGGGCCCCTCGGTGAAGAAGTGACCCAAATTTGGCGTCGATCGGAGCTGCGGTACTGGAGATATAAAATGCATGTAAGTGAATGGTAGTTTTTTGATATATGCTGAACAGCGCCACCGTTTGGCCGATTGGCACCAAATTTGACACAGGCCTTCGGAGGTCATGTCGGATAAGGTCCCCAAGTTTGGTGTTGATCGGCCATTCCAAACCTTGTGAAAAGTGTGCTGGTTTGAAATCCCATTCATTTCAATGGGGCTTCTGACCGTATTTGAGCTTCGATTATAGCGCCACCTTTTGGCCGATCTGCACCAAATTTTTGTGGTATCATCAGGGGCCCATGGGTAACAATTGACCCAAGTTTGGTGTCGATCGGACTTGCGGCTTCGGAGGAGATGATTTCAGCCGGCTTGTCAGTTTTTGCGATATTGCGCGATAAAAATGTAGGCGGAGTGGGCGTGGCTTACATCACGTGATTCACCTCAATCCCCCAAACACGTAGACATAAGATGTATGAATGTGCGATGTATTTTGCCGTAGTTATGAGGCAAAATGTGCTTTGGTTGAAATTCCCATTGAAATGAATGGGGCATTTGAGCTTCGATTACAGCGCCACCGTTAGGCCGAACTGCACCAAATTTGTGTGGTGTCATCAGGGGCCCATGGGAAAGTATTGACCCAAATTTGGTTTGATTCGGACTTGTGGTTCTGGAGATATAAAATGAATGTAAAGTCAATGGGATTTTTTTGGGGTAGCGCCAACTAGCGGCGAATTGCATGAAATTTTGCACAGGCCTTCAGGGGGGTCTCCTATATAACGTACTCAAGTTTGGTGTTGATCGGCCACTCCTAACCTGAGATCTGACACCACTTCCTTTTATTAGCGTTTTTCGCAAATGTTTGTTAGCGTATAATTGCGATATTTTTTGTCGTATCGAAATTCCTCTACAAAATTTGTAGAGCTCGGTCCAGAGATTATCCGTGCCAAGTTTCGTGTCGATCGGACTTACGGCTTCGGAGGAGATGATTTTGGCCGGCTTGTCAGTTTTTGCGCTGTAGCTCGAAAAAAGTTTAGGCGGAAATGGGCGTGGCCTATACCACAAGATTCACCTTGATCCCCCGAACGCGTGGATATAAGGTTTGTAAATATGCGTGAATGTGTGCGGGAGTGAGAGGGCACAACGTCGGAAATCTTTGTTACAGCGCCCCCTAGCGGTAGAAGTGTGCGATTTTTTTTGCCTGCGGTCGCTGCGGTGATGTGGACCTACCCTGTGAGTTTCGCGTCCCTAGCATTTACGGGGTATGCTGCAGTATGCGTTTTCTTCACGGAAGAATAAAAATAATAATAACTAGAACTGCGGAAGCAGTTGTAAACGGGTCCAAGCCACCTGTCGCCAGTCGCCTCGCGACTCGCGGAGGGCTGCTGAAGTCGTCCCGGCCCGCCATGATTAATTGTGCCATAATCACGGGCCCCAGAGCCAAGACGGGCCTGTGGAGCAGAAAAGACCATAGTTGTAAATGAAAGTGGCTTGCAGTTATGGAGATCTGAAATGAATGTAAGTCAATGGGAATTTTATTGGGTAGCGCCAACTAGCGGCTAACTGCACCAAATTTTGCACAGCCCTTCTAGGGGCAGGGCAGATAAGGTCGTCAAGTTTTGTGTTGATCAGCCTTTCCAAGCCAGAGTTATGGTATACTTCGTGTTTTTAGCGCTCGCGAAATATTTGTTAGCCTGTAATTCGGCCGGTTTTGTCGAATCAAAATTCCCTCTACAAACTTTCTTCGCTCGGTCCAGAGATGGTCTGTGCAAAGTTTCGTGTCGATCGGACTTGGGGCTTCGGAGGAGATGATTTTGGCCGGCTTGTCAGTTTTTGCGATTCTGCGCGAAAAGGTTGAGCGGACATGGGCGTGGCCTACCTCACGTGATTCAGCTCAATCCCCCGAACGCATAAACATAAGACTTATGAATGTGCGATGTAGTTGGCCTTAGTTATGAAGAAAAATGTACTTTGTTTGAAAATCCCATTGAAATGAATGGGGCCTTTGAGCTTCGATTACAGCGCCACCTTTTGTCCGAACTGCACCAAATTTTTGTGGTGTCATCAGGGGCCCATGGGGAAGAATTGGCCCAAATTTGGTTTGATTCGGACTTGTGGTTCTGGAGATATAAAATGAATGTAAAGTCAATGGGAATTTTTTGAGTAGCGCCAACTAGCGGCGAATTGCACGAAATTTGGCACAGGCCCTCATGGGGGTCTCCTATATAAGGTACTGAAGTTTGGCGTTGATGGGCCACTGCTAACCTGAGATCTGACATCACTTCCTTTTATTAGCTGCTGCAAACGCTTGTTAACGTATAATTGCGACATTTTTTGTCGTGATCAAAATTCCTCTACAAACTTTGTAGAGCTCGGTCCAGAGATTATCCGTGCCAAGTTTCGTGGTCGATCGGACTTGGCGGCTTCGAGGAGATGATTTTGGCCGGCATGTCAGTTTTCGCCTGTAGCTCGAAAAAAGTTTAGGCGGAAATGGGCGTGGCCTATACCACGAGATTCAGCTTGATCCCCGAACGCGTGGATATAAGGTTTGTGAATATGCGTTTTGTATGCGGGGAGAGAGGGCAAAATGTCGAAAATCTTTGTTACAGCGCCCTAGCGGTAGAAGTGTGCGAATTTTGCGCCTGAGTTACTTGCGGGGCTTGTACCTACCCTGTGAGTTTCAGCGTCCCTAGCATTTCACGGGTATGCTGCAGTAGTGGAATTAGCGGCGGAAGAAAAAAATAATAATAAAAATCTTAGCTGAAAACAATAGGGTTCCTGCACCGCTGGTACAGGGAACCGCGATGCCTTGCATTCGCGGTTCCCAGCCCACTCGGGCTTGGACCCCTAATAAAAACGAGAACGATTACAATAGGGTTCCCAGCCACTTCGTGGTATGGGAACCGCTGCCTAGTAAACGCTGGTTCCCAGCCCACTTCGGGCTTGGACCCCTAATAACTAGAACTGCGAGCAGTTGTAAACGGGGTCCAAGCCCCCCGGCGCCAGTCGCCCCCCTCGCCCCGCGGAGGGCGTGCGAGTCGTCCCGGGCCCGCCATGATTAATTGTGCCATAATCAACAGGCCCCCGACACAGGCGAGGCCCGTGGAGCAGAAAAGATCATAGTTGTAAATGAAAGTTGCTTGCGGTTATGGAGATCTGAAATTAATGTAAGTCTATGGGAGTGTTTATTGATTTCCAAGTAATAGCGTCACCTAGAGGCCGATTGACATGAATTTTGACAGAGGGCTTCGGCAAGTCGTGTCACATAAGGTCACCAAGTTTGGTGTTGATCGGCCTTTCCTAGCCTGAGATATGTTATTCTTCATGTTTGTAGCGTTTTCGCAAAGATTTGTTAGCTTGTAATTCGGCTGTTTTTTGTCGGATCAAAATTCCCTCTACAAACTTTCTTTGGCTCGGTCCAGAGATGGTCTGTGCAAAGTTTCGTGTCGATCGGACTTGCGGCTTCGGAGGAGTTAATTAAAATAGGTTTTTCAGTTTTTGTGATATCGCGAAAATGAAATTGTAATCGCATCAGAGGCGGTCCTATACCGTCGCAATCGTGAGAATCCCCAAACACGTAGACATAAGATTTATGAATGTGCGATGTAGTTTGCCGTAGTTATGAGGCTAAATGTGCTTTGGTTGAAAATCCCATTGAAATGAATGGGGCATTTGAGCTTCGATTACAGCGCCACCGTTAGGCCGAACTGCACCAAATTTTTGTGGTATCATCAGGGCCCCATGGGTAACAAATGACCCAAATTTGGTGTCAATCGGACTTGCGGTTCTGGAGATATAAATTGCATGTAAGTCAATGGGAAAAATTTTTTCGTCTTTAAGCTGCAATAACAGCGCCACCTATGGGCACATTAGGGTCCCCTTTGGTGCCTGGCATCAGGGGACCATGCTGAACAATTCGGCACTAGATTCATGTCAATGTGAGTTGTGGTTATGGAGGAACAAATTTTCTGGATTAAAGAGCGCCACCTAGGGGCAAGTCGCACCAAATTTTGCAGAGGCCCTCAGGGGGGCGTCCCTAATGAGTGGTCCAAATTTGGTGTCGATCGGCCATTGTAATCCGAAGTTATGACCTCACTTCCTGTTAGTAGCGTTTTGCAAACGTTTGTTAGCGTATAATTGCGACATTTTTTGTGATATCAAAATTCCCTCTACAAACTTTGTAGAGCTCGGTCCAGAGATTATCTGTGCAAAGTTTCGTGTCGATCGGACTTGCGGCTTCGGAGGAGTTAATTAAAATAGGTTTTCAGTTTTCGCGACGTAGCTCGAAAAAAGTTTAGGCGGAAATGGGCGTGGCCTATACCAGGAGATTCAGCTCGATCCCCGAACGCGTGGATATAAGGTTTTTGATATACTCCTTCGTAGTCGAGAGGTCCAAGCCCAAACGCGTTGACCTTGCCTATAGCGCCCCCTAGCGGTAGAAGTGTGCGAATTTTTGCGACTGAGGTACTCTTGAGGCTGCGAACCTAACTTGTGAGTTTCGCGTCCCTAGCATTTACAGGGTATGCTGCAGTATGAGTTTTATGCACGGAAGAATAAAATAATAATAACTAGAACTGCGAGCAGTTGTAAACGGGTCCAAGCCACCTGTCGCCAGTCAGCCCCACGTCGCTGGAGGCGCTACGAAGTCGTCCCGGCCCACCGACGTCCCGCTGTGAGGTCCCCGAAGCGAGTCCCGACGGGTCACTCGAACCGAGGCTAAACGCTGCGTGTTTGAAAATGCCATTGAAATGAATGGGCTTAGCGACGGCGTTTGAGCTTCGATTACGGCGCCGCCTTTTGGCCGAATTGCACCAAATCGCTCAGCTGTCATTGGTGGCCCTCGGTGAAGAAGTGAACCAAATTTGGTGTCGATCGGAGCTGCGGTAGTGGAGATATAAAATGCATGTAAGTCAATGGGAGTTATTTGATTTATGATGAAGAGCACACCGTTTGGCCGATTGGCACCAAATTTGACACAGGCCTTCGGGAAGTCAAGCCGCATAAGGTCCCCAAGTTTGGTGTTGATCGGGCATTCTAAACGTTGTTAAAATGTGTGCTGGTTTGAAATCCCATTCATTTCAATGGGTCTTCTGACCGGATTTGAGGTTCGATTACAGCGCCGCCTTTTGGCCGATCTGCACCAAATTTTTGTGGTATCATCAGGGGCCCATGGGTAACGATTGACCCAAATTTGGTGTCAATCGGATTTGTGGTTCTGGAGATATAAATTGCATGTAAGTCAATGGGATGAATTTTTTTGTCTTTAAGCTGCAATAACAGCGCCACCTATGGGCACATTAGGGTCCGCTTTGGTGCCTGGCATCAGGGGACCATGCTGAACAATTTGGCACTGGATTCATGTGAATGTGACTTGTGGTTATAGAGGAACAAATTTTCTGGATTAAAGAGCGCCACCTAGGGGCCAGCTGCACCAAATTTTGCACAGAACCTCAGGGGCCCATCCCAAGTAAGTGGTCCAAATTTGGTGTTGATTGGCCATTCCAATCTGGAGTTATGACCTCACTTCCTGTTAGTAGCGTTTTTCGCAAATATTTGTTAGCGTGTAATCGCGCCATTTTTAGTCGGATCAAAATTCTGTACACAAAATTTGTAGAGCTCGGTCCAGAGATTATCCGTGCCATGTTTCGGTAACGATCGGACTTGCGGTTTGGGAGGAGATGATTTTGGGTGGGGTTTCAGTTTTCGCGCTGTAGCTCGAAAAAAGTCTAGGCGGAAATGGGCGTGGCCTATACCAGGAGATTCAGCTCGATCCCCCGAACGCGTGGATATAAGGTTTTGATATCGACTTAGTAGTCGAGAGGTCCAAGCCAAAACGCGTTGACCTTGCGTATAGCGCCCCCTAGCGGTGGAAGTGTGCGAATTTTTGCGCCTGAGGTACTCTTGAGGCCGCGAACCTACCTTGTGAGTTTCGCGTCCCTAGCATTTACGGGGTATGCTGCAGTATGAGTTTTATGCACGGAAGAATAAAAATAATAAAAAAATAATAAAAATCGAGTAAAAACAATAGGGTTCCATGCCACTGTGGTATGGCCCCATGATGCCTTCTGTCAGCGGGTTCCATGCTCACTCGGGCTTGGACCCCTAACTAGAACTGCGAGCAGTTGTAAGCGGGTCCAAGCCCCGAGCTCAGTCGCTCCGCCTAGCGGTGCTGCGAAGTCGTCCGGTATCGAGCCGACGTCCGCTAAGGTCCCGAGTCAGGTGTCCGACGGGCCGCTCGAACCGAGGTAAACGCGGCGTGTTTGAAAATGCCATTGAAATGAATGGGCTTAGCGACGGTGTTTGAGCTTCGATCGGCGCCGCCTTGTGGCGAATCGTACAAAATCGCTCAGGTGTCATAAGGGTCCCGTGGGGAAGAAGTGACCCAAATTTGGTGTCGATCGAGCTGCGGTAGTGGAGATCTAAAATGCATGTAAGTGAATGGGAGTTTTTTTGATATATGATGAACAGCGCCACCGTTTGGCTGATTGGCACCAAATTTGACACAGGCCTTCGGGAAGTCCAGCCGCATAAGGTCCCCAAGTGTGGTGTTGATCGGCCTTTCTAAGCCAGAGATATGTTATACTTCATGTTTGTAGCGTTTTCGCAAAGATTTGTTAGCCTGTAATTCGGGCGTTTTTTGTCGGATCAAAATTCCCTCTACAAACTTTCTTCGGCTCGGTCCAGAGATGGTCCGTGCAAAGTTTCGATGTCGATCGGACTTTCGGCTTGGAGGAGTTAATTAAAATAAGTTTTCCAGTTTTAGCGATTTAGCGAAATGAAAACATGTCGCACAGAGGCGTGTCATATACCATAGGAATCGACAGAATCCCCCAAACACGAAGACATAAGATTTATGAATGTGCAATGTAGTAGGCCGTAGTTATGAGTGAAAATGTGCTTTGGTTGAAAATCCCATTGAAATGAATGGGGCATTTGAGCTTCGATTACAGCGCCACCGTTAGGCCGAACTGCACCAACCTTTTGTGGTGTCATCAGGGCCCCATGGGGAAGTATTGACCCAAATTTGGTTTGATTCGGACTTGTGGTTCTGGAGATATAAAATGAATGTAAAGTCAATGGGATTTTTTTGGGGTAGCGCCAACTAGCGGCGAATTGCATGAAATTTTACACAGGCCTTCTAGGGGGCAGGGCAGATAAAGTCGTCAAGTTTTGTGTTGATCGGCCTTTCCAAACCAGAGTTATGTTATGCTCGTGTTTTTAAGCGTTTTGGCAAAGATTTGTTAGCCTGTAATTCGGCCGTTTTTGTCGAATCAAAATTCCCTCTACAAACTTTCTTCGGCTTGGTCCAGAGATGGTCTGTGCAAAGTTTGGTGTCGATCGGAGTTGGCGGCTTCGGAGGAGTTAACTAAAATAAGTTTTCCATTTTTGCGATTTCAGCAAAATGAAATCGTCATCGCACAGAGGCGTGTCCTATACCGTCGGAATCGGCTACATCCCCCAAACACGTAGACATAAGAATTATGAATGTGCGATGTAGTAGGCCGTAGTTATGAGGCAAAATGTGCTGTGGTTGAAAATCCCATTGAAATGAATGGGGCATTTGAGCTTAGATTACAGCGCCACCGTTTGGCCGAACTGCACCAAATTTTTGTGGTGTCATCAGGGGCCCATGGGTAACAATTGACCCAAATTTGGTGTCAATCGGATTTATGGTTATGGAGATATAAATTGCATGTAAGTCAATGGGAAAAAATTTTTGGTCTGTAATCTGCAATAGCAGCGCCACCTATGGGCACATTAGGGTCCCCTTTGGTGCCTGGCATCAGGGGACCATGCTGAACAATTGGGCACTGGATTCATGTCAATGTGACTTGTGGATATAGAGGAACAAATTTTCTGGATTAAAGAGCGCCACCTAGGGGCGAGTGGCACCAAATTTTGCAGAGGCCCTCAGGGGGGCGTACCTAATGATTGGTCCAAATTTGGTGTTGATCGGCCATTCCAAACAGAAGTTATGACCTCAGTTCCTGTTAGTAGCGTTTTTCGCAAACGTTTGTTAGCGTATAATTGCGACATTTTTTGTCAGATCAAAATTCCCTCTACAAACTTTGTAGAGCTCGGTCCAGAGATTATCCGTGCCAAGTTTCGTGTCGATCGGCCTTGCGGCTTCGGAGGAGTTAATTAAAATAGGTTTTTCAGTTTTCGCGATGTAGCTCGAAAAAAGTTTAGGCGGAAATGGGCGTGGCCTATACCAGGAGATTCAGCTCGATCCCCCGAACGCGTGGATATAAGGTTTTGATATACGCCCTCGTAGGCGGAAGATCCAAGCCCAAACGCGTTGACCTTGCTTACAGCGCCCCTAGCGGTAGAAGTGTGCGAATTTTTTGCGCCTGAGGTACTCTTGAGGCTCGCGAACCTACCTTGTGAGTTTCGCGTCCCTAGCATTTACGGGGTATGCTGCAGTATGAGTTTTATGCACGGAAGAAAAAAATAATAAAAATCTGGCGAAAACAATAGGGTTCCCAGCCACTTCGTGGTATGGGAACGCGTTTGCAAATCTGGCGAAAACAATAGGGTTCCCAGCCACTGTGGTATGGGAACAGCGTTACTACAACGCGGGTTCCCAGCCCACCGGGCTTGGACCCTAACTAGAACTGCGAGCAGTTGTAAGCGGGGTCCAAGCCACCTGTCGCCAGTCGCTCTGCCCAGCTGGAGCTGACTCGTCCAGGCCCGCCGACGTCAGCGTAAGTTGCCCGGCGAGGTCTCGACGGACGCTCGAACCGGTAATCGCGGCGTGTTTGAAAATGCCATTGAAATGAATGGGCTTAGCGGCGTTGTTTGAGCTTTGATTACGGCGCCATGCTTTGGCGAATTGCACCAAATCGCTCAGCTGTCATCAGGGCCTTGGTGAAGAAGTGACCCAAATTTGGTGTCGATCGAGCTGCGGTAGTGGAGATATAAAATGCATGTAAGTGAATGAGAGTTTTTGATATATGATGAACAGCGCCACCGTTTGGCGATTGAACCAAATTTGACACAGGCCTTCGGGAGGTCATGTTGGATAAGGTCACCAAGTTCAGTGCGGATCGGCCTTTCCAAGCCTGAGATATGTTATACTTCCTGTTTGTAGCGTTTTTGCTAAGATTTGTTAGCCTGTAATTCGGCCGTTTTTTGTCGGATCAAAATTCCCTCTACAAACTTTCTTCGGCTCGGTCCAGAGATGGTCTGTGCAAAGTTTCGTGTCGATCGGACTTGCGGCTTCGGAGGAGATGATTTCAACTCGGCTTTGCAGTTTTCGCGATTTACAGTACGAAAACAGTTAGGCGGAAATGGGCGTGGCCAACATCACGTGATTCAGCTGGATCCCCCGAATACGTAGACATAAGGTTTATGAATGTGCGATGTAGTTGGCCGTAGTTATGAAGAAAAATGTACTTTGTTAGAAAATCCCATTGAAATGAATGGGGCATTTGAGCTTCGATAACAGCGCCACCCTTTGGCCGATCTGCACCAAATTTTTGTGGTGTCATCAGGGGCCCATGGGGAAGTATTGACCCAAATTTGGTTTGATTCGGACTTGTGGTTCTGGAGATATAAAATGAATGTAAAGTCAATGGGATTTTTTTGGGGTAGCGCCAACTAGCGGCGAATTTCACGAAATTTTGCACAGGCCTTCAGGGGGGTCTCCTATATAAGGTACTCAAGTTTGGTGTTGATCGGCCAATCCTAACCTGAGATTTGACCTCACTTCCTTTTATTAGCGTTTTCGCGAAACTTTTGTTAGCGTAAAATTGCGACATTTTTTGTCGTATCAAAATTCCCTCTACAAACTTTGCAGAGCTCGGTCCAGAGATTATCCGTGCCAAGTTTCGGTGTCGATCGGACTTGCGGCTTTGGAGGAGATGATTTTGGTCGGCATGTCAGTTTTCGCGCTGTAGCTCGAAAAAAGTTTAGGCGGAAATGGGCGTGGCCTATACCACGAGATTCAGCTTGATCCCCCGAACGCGTGGATATAAGGTTTGTGAATATGCGTGATTGTATGCGGGAGTGAGAGGGCAAAATGTGAAAAATCTTTGTTATAGCGCCCCCTAGTGGCAGAAGTGTGCGAATTTTTGCGCCTGAGTTACTCTTGGGCCTGTGAAGCTACCCTGTGAGTTTCGCGTCCCTAGCATTTACGGGGTATGCTGCAGTATGAGTTTTATGCACGGAAGAAAAAAAAATAGAACTAGAACTGCGAGCAGTTGTAAACGGGGTCCAAGCCACCTGTCGCCAGTACGCCTCACGCCCAGCTGAGGGCTGCGCTGAAGTCGTCCCAGCGCTCGCCGACGTCCCGATGTGAGGTCCCCAGTGAGGTCTCGAAGGCCGCTCGAACCGGTAGTGGCGCGGCGTGTTTGAAAATGGCATTGAAATGAATGGGCTTAGCGACGGCGTTTGAGCTTCGATTACGGCGCCGCCTTTTGGCCGAATCGCACCAAATCGCTCAGCTGTCATCGGGGCCCCTCGGTGAAGAAGTTACCCAAATTTGGTGTGGATCGGAGCTCGCGGTACTGTAGATCTAAAATGCATGTAAGTGAATGGAAGTTTTTTGATATATGATGAACAGCGCCACCGTTTGACCGAATGACACCAAATTTTACACAGGTCCTCGGGAGGTCATGTCGGATAAGGTCTCCAAGTTTGGTGTTGATCGGGCATTGCAAACCTTGTGAAAATGTGTGGTGGTTTGAAATCCCATTCAGTTCAATGGGGCTTCTGACCGGATTTGAGCTTGGATTACAGCGCCACCTTTAGGCCGAATCGCACCAAATCGCTCAGCTGTCATCGGGGCCCCTCGGTGAAGAAGTGACCCAAATTTGGTGTCAATCGGAGCTGCGGTACTGGAGATATAAAATGCATGTAAGTCAATGGGAGTTTTTTGATATAGGATGAACAGCGCCACCGTTTGGCCGATTGGCACCAAATTTGACACAGGCCTTCGGGAAGTCGAGCCGCATAAGGTCCCCAAGTTTGGTGTTGATCGGCCATTCCAAACCTTGTGAAAAAGTGTGCTGGTTTGAAATCCCATTCATTTCAATGGGGCTTCTGACCGGATTTGAGCTTCGATTACAGCGCCACCTTTAGGCCGAAGTGCACCAAATTGTTGTGGTGTGATCAGGGCCCCATGGGTAACAAATGACCCAAATTTGGTGTCAATCGGATTTGTGGTTCTGGAGATATAAAATGAATGTAAGTCAATGGGAAAAAAAATTCGTGTTTAAGCTGCAATAACAGCGCCACCTATGGGCACATTAGGGCCCCCTTTGGTGCCTGGCATCAGGGGACCATGCTGAACAATTCGGCAGTGGTTTCATGTCAATGTGACTTGTGGTTATGGAGGAACAAATTTTCTGGATTAAAGTGCGCCACCTAGGGGCCAGCTGCACCAAATTTTGCACAGGCCCTCAGGGGCCCATCCCAACTGAGTGGTCCAAGTTTGGTGTCGATCGGCCATTCCAAACAGAAGTTATGCCCTCACTTCCTGTTAGTAGCGTTTTCGCCAAATGTTTGTTAGCGTATAATTGCGCCAGTTTATGTTGGATCAAAATTTCCTCTACAAACTTTGTGAAGCTTGGTCCAGAGATTATCCGTGCCAAGTTTCGTGGCGATCGGACTTGCGGTTCGGAGGAGTGCGTTCTGAGGCGGTTTTGAGTTTTCGCGATGTAGCTCGAAAAAAGTTTAGGCGGAAATGGGCGTGGCCTATACCAGGAGATTCAGCTCGATCCCCCGAACGCGTGGATATAAGGTTTTTGGTATACGCCTTCGTAGTCGAGAGGTCCAAGCCCAAACGCGTTGACCTTGCTTACAGCGCCCCCTAGCGGTAGAAGTGTGCGAATTTTTGCGCCTGAGTTACTCTTGGGCCTGCTGAAGGTACCCTATGAGTTTAGCGTCCCTAGCAGTTACGGGGTATGCTGCAGTATGAGTTTTATACGCGAAGAAAAGAATAATAATAATAATAAAAATCCTACTGAAAACAATAGGGTTCCCGCCACTTCGTGAATGCGGAACCGCGTTGCCTGCAAACGGGTTCCCTGCCCACCGGACTTGGACCCTAACTAGAACTCGCGAGCAGTTGTAAGCGGGTCCAAGCCACCTGTCGCCAGTCGCCCCAGCCCCACGAGGCTTGAAGTCGTCAGCGCCCGGCCGGCGTCCAGCGTGAGGTCCCCGGCGAGGTCTCGACGGGCCACTGTGAACCGAGGTGAAATGCTGCGTGTTTGAAAATGCCATTGAAATGAATGGGCTTAGTGGCGGCGTTTGAGGGTTGTGGAGATATAAAATGCATGTAAGTGAATGGGAGTTTTTTTGATATATGATGAAGAGCGCCACCGTTTGGCCGATTGGCACCAAATGTGACACAGGCCTTCGGGAAGTCCAGCCGCATAAGGTCCCCAAGTTTAGTGTTGATCGGCCATTCCAAACCTAGTGAAAAAGTGTGCTGGTTTGAAATCCCATTCATTTCAATGGGGCTTCTGACCGGATTTGAGCTTCGATTACAGCGCCACCTTTAGTCCGATCTGCACCAAATTTTTGTGGTATCATCAGGGCCCCATGGGTAACAATTGGCCCGAATTTGGTGTCAATCGGACCTGCGGTTGTGGAGATATAAATTGCATTAAAGTCAATGGGAGTTTTTTTGATATAGGATGAATAGCGCCACCGTTTGGCCGATTGGCACCAAATTAGACACAGGCCTTCGGAGGTGATGTCGCATAAGGTCCCCAAGTTTGGTGTTGATCGGGCATTCCAAACCTTATGAAAATGTGTGCTGGTTTGAAATCCCATTCATTTCAATGGGGCTTCTGACCGATTTGAGGTTCGATTCCAGCGCCACCTTTAGGCCGATCTGCACGAAATTTTTGTGGTATCATCAGGGGCCCATGGGTAAGAATTGACCCAAATTTCGTGTCAATCGGACCTGCGGTTCTGGAGATATAAAATGAATGTAAAGTCAATGGGGTGTTTTGGGTAGCGCCAACTAGCGGCGAATTGCACCAAGTTTTGCACAGCCCTTCAGGGGGTCTCTTACATAATGTCCTCAAGTTTGGTGTTGATCGGCCACTCCTAACCTGAGATCTGACATCACTTCCTGTTAGTAGCGTTTTCGCAAACGTTTGTTATGGTATAATTGCGTCATTTTTTGTCATATCAAAATTCTGTACACAAACTTTGTAGAGCTCGGTCCAGAGATTATGTGTGCCAAGTTTAGTGTCGATCGGACTTGCGGCTCGGAGGAGTTAATTAAAATAGGTTTTGCAGTTTTCGCGACGTAGGTCGAAAAAAGTTTAGGCGGAAATGGGCGTGGCCTATACCACGAGATTCAGCTTGATCCCCCGAACGCGTGGATATAAGGTTTGTGAATATGCGTGTTTGTATGCGGGAGTGAGAGGGCAAAACGTCGAAAATCTTTGTTACAGCGCCCCCTAGCGGTAGAAGTGTGCAAATTTTTGCGCCTGAGTTACGATGCAGTGAATGTGACCTACCCTGTGAGTTTCGCGTCCCTAGCATTTCACGGGGTATGCTGCAGTATGCGTTTATGCACGGAAGAAAAGAATAATAACTAGAACTGCGAGCAGTTGTAAGCGGGTCCAAGCCACCTGTCGCCAGTCGCTTCGCCTTGAGGCGCTGCTGAAGTCGTCCGGCGCCCGCCGACGTCCCGCGTCAGGTGCCCGAGTGAGGTCCCGACGGGCCTCCCCGAACCGAGGTGAAACGCGGCGTGTTTGAAAATGCCATTGAAATGAATGGGCTTTGCGACGACGTTTGAGCTTCGATTACGGCGCCGCCTTTTGGCCGAATCGCACCAAATCGCTCAGCTGTCATCGGGGCCCCTCGGTGAAGAAGTGACCCAAATTTGGTGTCGATCGGAGCTACGGTAGTGGAGATATAAAATGCATGTAAGTGAATGGGATTTTTGTTGATATATGATGAACAGCGCCACCGTTTGGCCGATTGGAACCAAATTTGACACAGGCCTTCGGAAGTCCAGCGCATAAGGTCCCCAAGTTTGGTGTTGATCGGCCATTCCAAACCTTGTGAAAAAGTGTGCTGGTTTGAAATCCCATTCATTTCAATGGGGCTTATGACCGGATTTGAGCTTCGATTACAGCGCCACCTTTAGGCCGATCTGCACGAAATTTTTGTGGTATCATCAGGGCCCCATGGGGAACAATTGACCCAAATTTGGTGTCAATCGGATTTGTGGTTATGGAGATATAAATTGCATTTAAGTCAATGGGATGAATTTTTTCGTCTTTAATCTGCAATAGCAGCGCCACCTATGGGCACATTAGGGTCCCCTTTGGTGCCTGGCATCAGGGGACCATGCTGAACAATTCGGCACTGGTTTGATGTCAATGTGACTTGTGGTTATGGAGGAACTAATTTTCTGGATTAAAGAGCGCCACCTTAGGGCCAGCTGCACCAAATTTTGCACAGGCCCTCAGGGGCCCATCCCAACTTAGTGGTCCAAGTTTGGTGTCGATCGGCCATTCAATCCAAAGATATGACCTCACTTCCTGTTAATAGCGTTTTCGCAAATGTTTGTTAGAGTATAACTGCGCCGTTTTATGTCGGATCAAAATTTCCTGTACAAACTTTGTAGAGTTCGGTCCAGAGATTATCCGTGCCAAGTTTCGTAGTCGATCGGACTTGCGGCTTCAGAGAAGTTAATTAAAATAGGTTTTCAGTTTTCGCGACGTAGCTCGAAAAAAGTTTAGGCGGAAATGGGCGTGGCCTATACCAGGAGATTCAGCAGGATCCCCGAACAGCGTTGATATAAGGTTTTGATATACGCCATTGAGTCGAGAGGTCCAAGCCTAAACGCTGACCTTGCTTACAGCGCCCCTAGCGGTAGAAGTGTGCGGATTTTGCGCCTGAGTTACGCTGCAGTGAATGTGACCTACCCTGTGAGTTTCAGCGTCCCTAGCATTTACAGGGTATGCTGCAGTATGAGTTTATGCACGGAAGAAAAAAAATAATAATAATAAAAGCGAGAACGAAAACAATAGGGTTCCAATGCCACCGCTGGTATAGGAACCGCGATGCCTGCAATCGCGGGTTCCATGCCACTTCGGGCTTGGACCCCTAACTAGAACTGCGAGCAGTTGTAAGCGGGGTCCAAGCCACCTGTCAGCCAGTCGCCCTTAGCCCGTGAGCGCGAAGTCGATCCTGGGCCCGCCATGATTAATTGTGCCATAATCACGGGCCCCAGACCCAAGATGGGGCCTGTGGAGCAGAAAAGACCATAGTTGTAAATGAAAGTGGCTTGCGGTTATGGAGATCTGTTATCCAAAGCCCTTCTAGGGGGCAGGGAAGATAAGGTCGTCAAGTTGTGTGTTGATCGGCCTTTCTAAGCCAGAGTTATGAGTTTGTAACTTTGTGTTTTTAGCTTTTTCGCAAATATTAGTTAGCCTGTAATTCGGCCGTTTTTTGTCGAATCAAAATTCCCTCTACAAACTTTCTTCGGCTCGGTCCAGAGATGGTCTGTGCAAAGTTTCGTGTCGATCGGACTTGCGGCTTCGGAGGAGTTAATTAAAATAGGTTTTTTAGTTTTTGTGATATCGCAAAATGAAATCGTCATCGCACAGAGGCGTGTCCTATACCGTCGGAATCGTCAGAATCCCCCAAACACGTAGACATAAGATTTAGGAATGTGAGATGTAGTTTGCCGTAGTTATGAGGCTAAATGTGCTTTGGTTGAAATTCCCATTGAAATGAATGGGGCATTTGCGCTTAGATTACAGCGCCACCTTTAGGCCGAAGTTTACCAAATTTCTGTGGTGTCATCAGGGCCCCATCAGAAACAATTGACCCAAATTTGGTTAGAATCAGACTTGTGGTTATGGAGATATGAGATGAATGTAAGTCAATGGGATTTTTTTTGGGTAGCGCCAACTAGCGGCGAAATGAACCAAATTTTGCAGAGGCCTTCTAGGGGGCAGGGCAGATAAGGTCCTCAAGTTTTGTGTTGATCGGCCTTTCCAAGCTAGAGTTATGTTATACTTCGTGTTTTTAGCGTTTTCGCAAATATTTGTTAGCCTGTAATTCGGCCTTTTTTTGTCGAATCAAAATTCCCTCTACAAACTTTCTTCAGCTTGGTCCAGAGATGGTCTGTGCAAAGTTTCGTGTCGATCGGACTTAGCGGCTTCGGAGGAGTTAATTAAAATAGGTTTTTAGTTTTGTGATATCGCAAAATGAAATCGTCATCGCACAGAGGCGTGTCCTATACCGTCGGAATCGTCAGAATCCCCCAAACACGTAGACATAAGATTTAGGAATGTGAGATGTAGTTTGCCGTAGTTATGAGGCTAAATGTGCTTTGGTTGAAATTCCCATTGAAATGAATGGGGCATTTGCGCTTAGATTACAGCGCCACCTTTAGGCCGAAGTTTACCAAATTTCTGTGGTGTCATCAGGGCCCCATCAGAAACAATTGACCCAAATTTGGTTAGAATCAGACTTGTGGTTATGGAGATATGAGATGAATGTAAGTCAATGGGATTTTTTTTGGGTAGCGCCAACTAGCGGCGAAATGAACCAAATTTTGCAGAGGCCTTCTAGGGGGCAAGGCAGATAAGGTCCTCAAGTTTTGTGTTGATCGGCCTTTCCAAGCCAGAGTTATGTTATACTTTGTGTTTTTTAGCGTTTTCGCAAATATTTGTTAGCCTGTAATTCGGCCGTTTTTTGTCGAATCAAAATTCCCTCTACAAACTTTCTTCGGCTCGGTCCAGAGATGGTCTGTGCAAAG
The DNA here is from genome assembly GCA_024633595.2 of Lepomis macrochirus. Lineage (NCBI taxonomy): Eukaryota > Metazoa > Chordata > Actinopteri > Centrarchiformes > Centrarchidae > Lepomis > Lepomis macrochirus. Next base: position 1,463,623 of record JALXJV020000003.1, read on the forward strand.
TTTCGTGTCGATCGGACTTGCGGCTTTGGAGGAGTTAATTAAAATAGGTTTTCCAGTTTTTGCGAATTCGCAAAATTAAAACGTCATCGCACAGAGGCGTGTCCTATACCGTCGGAATCGTCAGAATCCCCCAAACACGTAGACATAAGAATTATGAATGTGCGATGTAGTAGGCCGTAGTTATGAGGCAAAATGTGCTTTGGTTGAAAATCCCATTGAAATGAATGGGGCATTTGAGCTTAGATAACAGCGCCACCGTTAGGCCGAACTGCACCAAATTTTTATGATGTCATCAGGGGCCCATGGGTAACAATTGACCCAAATTTGGTTTGATTCGGATTTGTGGTTATGGAGATATAAATTGCATGTAAGTCAATGGGAAAAAATTTTTGGTCTGTAATCTGCAATAGCAGCGCCACCTATGGGCACATTAGGGTCCCCTTTGGTGCCTGGCATCAGGGGACCATGCTGAACAATTGGGCACTGGATTCATGTCAATGTGACTTGTGGATATAGAGGAACAAATTTTCTGGATTAAAGAGCGCCACCTAGGGGCGAGTGGCACCAAATTTTGCAGAGGCCCTCAGGGGGGCGTACCTAATGATTGGTCCAAATTTGGTGTTGATCGGCCATTCCAAACAGAAGTTATGACCTCAGTTCCTGTTAGTAGCGTTTTTCGCAAACGTTTGTTAGTGTATAATTGCGCCAATTTTTGTGATATCAAAATTCCCTCTACAAACTTTGTAGAGCTCGGTCCAGAAATCATCCGTGCCAAGTTTCGTGGCGATCGGACTTGCGGCTTCGGAGGAGTTAATTAAAATAGGTTTTTCAGTTTTCGCGATGTAGCTCGAAAAAGTTTAGGCGGAAATGGGCGTGGCCTATACCAGGAGATTCAGCTGGATCCCCGAACGCGTGGATATAAGGTTTTGATATACGCCGTCGTAGTCGAGAGGTCCAAGCCAAAACGCGTTGACCTTGCGTATAGCGCCCCCTAGCGGTAGAAGTGTGCGAATTTTTGGGGCTGAGTTACGTGCAGTGAATGTGACCTACCCTGGGAGTATCGCGTTCCTAGGAGTTACAGCGACCGCTGCAGTATGCGTTTTATGCACGGAAGAAAAAAAATAATAATAACTAGAACTGCGAGCAGTTGTAAACGGGGTCCAAGCCACCTGTCGCCAGTCGCCCCCCTCGCCCCGCGGAGGGCTCGCGAGTCGTCCCGGGCCCGCCATGATTAATTGTGCCATAATCACGGGCCCCAGAGGCAAGACGGGGCCTGTGGAGCAGAAATGACCATAGTTGTAAATGAAAGTGGCTTGCGGTTATGGAGATCTGAAATGAATGTAAGTCAATGGGAATTTTTTTGGGTAGCGCCAACTAGCGGCTAACTGGACCAAATTTTGCACAGACCTTCGGGATGTCATGTCGGATAAGGTCTCCAAGTTTGGTGTTGATCGGCCATTCCAAGCCTGAGATATGTTATACTTTGTGTTTTAGCTGTTCGCAAATATTTGTTAGCCTGTAATTTGGCCGCTTTTTGTCGGATCAAAATTCCTCTACAAACTTTCTTCGGCTCGGTCCAGAGATGGTCTGTGCAAAGTTTCATGTCGATCGGACTTAGCGGCTTCGAGGAGTTAATTAAAATAGGTTTTTCAGTTTTTGTGATATCGCAAAATGAAATCGCCATCGCACAGAGGCGTTTCCTATACCGTCGGAATCTTCAGAATCCCCAAACACGTAGACATAAGATTTATGAAAGTGCGATGTAGTTTGTCCGAAGTTATGAGGCTAAATGTTCTTTGGTTGAAATTCCCATTGAAATGAATGGGGCATTTGACGCTTAGATTACAGCGCCACCTTTAGGCCGAAGTTTACCAAATTTTTGTGGTGTCATCAGGGCCCCATCAGAAACAATTGACCCAAATTTGGTTAGAATCAGACTTGTGGTTATGGAGATATGAGATGAATGTAAAGTCAATGGGAATTTTTTGGGTAGCGCCAACTAGCGGCGAAATGAACCAAATTTTGCAGAGGCCTTCTAGGGGCAGGGCAGATAAGGTCCCCAAGTTTTGTGTTGATCGGCCTTTCCAAGCCAGAGTTATGTTATACTTTGTGTTTTAGCGTTTCTAGAAATATTTGTTAGCCTGTAATTCGGCCTTTTTTGTCGAATCAAAATTCCCTCTACAAACTTTCTTCGGCTTGGTCCAGAGATGCTCTGTGCAAAGTTTCGGTGTCGATCGGACTTGCGGCTTCGGAGGAGTTAATTAAAATAGGTTTTCCAGTTTTCGCGATTTCGCAAAATGAAAGCGTCATCGCACAGAGGCCTGTCCTATACCATCGGAATCGGCACCATCCCCAAACACGTAGACATAAGAGTTATAATTGTGCGATGTGTTAGGCCGTAGTTATGAGGCAAAATGTGCTTTGGTTGAAAATCCCATTGAAATGAATGGGGCATTTGAGCTTAGATAACAGCGCCACCGTTAGGTCGAACTGCACCAAATTTTTGTGGTGTCATCAGGGGCCCATGGGTAACAATTGACCCAAATTTGGTTTGATTCGGATTTGTGGTTATGGAGATATAAATTGCATGTAAGTCAATGGGAAAAAATTTTTGGTCTGTAATCTGCAATAGCAGCGCCACCTATGGGCACATTAGGGTCCCCTTTGGTGCCTGGCATCAGGGGACCATGCTGAACAATTGGGCACTGGATTCATGTCAATGTGACTTGTGGATATAGAGGAACAAATTTTCTGGATTAAAGAGCGCCACCTAGGGGCGAGTGGCACCAAATTTTGCAGAGGCCCTCAGGGGGGCGTACCTAATGATTGGTCCAAATTTGGTGTTGATCGGCCATTCCAAACAGAAGTTATGACCTCAGTTCCTGTTAGTAGCGTTTTTCGCAAACGTTTGTTAGTGTATAATTGCGCCAATTTTTGTGATATCAAAATTCCCTCTACAAACTTTGTAGAGCTCGGTCCAGAGATTATCCGTGCCAAGTTTCGTGGCGATCGGACTTGCGGCTTCGGAGGAGTTAATTAAAATAGGTTTTTCAGTTTTCGCGATGTAGCTCGAAAAAAGTTTAGGCGGAAATGGGCGTGGCCTATACCAGGAGATTCAGCTGGATCCCCCGAACGCGTGGATATAAGGTTTTGGTATACGCCATGTAGTCGAGAGGTCCAAGCCCAAGAGCGTTGACCTTTGCGTATAGCGCCCTAGCGGTAGAAGTGTGCGAATGTTTGCGCCTGAGTTACGTGCAGTGAATGTGACCTACCCTGTGAGTTTCGCGTCCCTAGCAGTTATGGGGTATGCTGCAGTATGAGTTTTATGCACGGAAGAAAAAAAATAAGAAATAGAATAAAAACGAGAACGATTCCAATAGGGTTCCCACGCACCGCTGGTACTGGGAACCGCGATGCCTTGCAATCGCGGGTTCCCAGCCCACTCGGGCTTGGACCCCTAACTAGAACTGCGAGCAGTTGTAAACGGGGTCCAAGCCACCTGTCGCCATTCAGCCCCTAAGCCCGCGAGTGCGAAGTCGTCCGAGCTCAGCCGGCGTCCCGCGTGAGGTCCCCGAGCGAGGTCTCGACGGGCCGCTCCGAATCGAGACGAAATGCGGCGTGTTTGAAAATGCCATTGAAACGAATGGGCTTAGCGACGGCGTTTGAGCTTCGATTACGGCGCCGCCTTTTGGCCGAATCGCACTAAAGCGCTCAGCTGTCATCGGGGCCCCTCGGTGAAGAAGTGACCCAAATTTGGTGTCGATCGGAGCTGCGGTACTGGAGATATAAAATGCATGTAAGTGAATGGGATTTTTTTCTATATATGATGAACAGCGCCACCGCTTGGCCGATTGGCACCAAATTTGACACAGGCCTTCGGGTAGTCCAGCCGCATAAGGTCACCAAGTTTGGTGTTGATCGGCCATTCCAAACCTTGTGAAAAAGTGTGCTGGTTTGAAATCCCATTCATTTCAATGGGGCTTCTGACCGGATTTGAGCTTCGATTACAGCGCCACCTTTAGGCCGATCTGCACGAAATTTTTGTGGTATCATCAGGGCCCCATGGGGAACAATTGACCCAAATTTGGTGTCAATCGGATTTGTGGTTATGGAGATATAAATTGCATGTAAGTCAATGGGATGAATTTTTTCGTCTTTAATCTGCAATAGCAGCGCCACCTATGGGCACATTAGGGTCCCCTTTGGTGCCTGGCATCAGGGGACCATGCTGAACAATTCGGCACTGGTTTGATGTCAATGTGACTTGTGGTTATGGAGGAACTAATTTTCTGGATTAAAGAGCGCCACCTAGGGGCTAGCTGCACCAAATTTTGCACAGGCCCTCAAGGGCCCATCCCAACTTAGTGGTCCAAGTTTGGTGTCGATCGGCCATTCCAATCCAAAGATATGACCTCACTTCCTGTTAATAGCGTTTTTGCAAATGTTTGTTAGAGTATAACTGCGCCGTTTTATGTCGGATCAAAATTTCCTGTACAAACTTTGTAGAGTTCGGTCCAGAGATTATCCGTGCCAAGTTTCGTGGCGATCGGACTTGCGGCTTCAGAGAAGTTAATTAAAATAGGTTTTCAGTTTTCGCGATGTAGCTCGAAAAAAGTTTAGGCGGAAATGGGCGTGGCCTATACCAGGAGATTCAGCAGGATCCCCCGAACGCGTGGATATAAGGTTTTTGATATACGCCTTTGTAGTCGAGAGGTCCAAGCCTAAACGCGTTGACCTTTGCGTACAGCGCCCTAGCGGTAGAAGTGTGCGGATTTTTGTGCCTGAGTTACGTGCAGTGAATGTGACCTACCCTGTGAGTTTCAGCGTCCCTAGCATTTTACAGGGTATGCTGCAGTATGAGTTTTATGCACGGAAGAAAAAAAAAAATAATAATAATAAAAGCGAGCGAAAACAATAGGGTTCCAATGCCACTCGTGGTATGGGAACCGCGATGCCTTGCAATCGCGGGTTCCATGCTCACTCGGGCTTGGACCCTAACTAGAACTCGCGAGCAGTTGTAAGCGGGTCCAAGCCACCTGTCGCCAGTCGCCCCTTCGCCAGCGAGCTGAAGTCGTCCAGGCCCGCCGACGTCCCGCGTGAGGTCCCCGAGCGAGGTCTCGACGGGCCGCTCCGAATCGAGACGAAATGCGGCGTGTTTGAAAATGCCATTGAAACGAATGGGCTTAGCGACGGCGTTTGAGCTTCGATTCAGGCGCCGCCTTTTGGCGAATCGCACCAAATCGCTCAGCTGTCATCGGGCCCCTCGGTGAAGAAGTGACCCAAATTTGGTGTCGATCGGACGTCGCGGTAGTGGAGATATAAAAGCATGTAAGTGAATGGGAGTTTTTTTGATATATGATGAACAGCGCCACCGTTTGGCCGATTGACACCAAATTTGACACAGGCCTTCGGGAGGTCACGTCGGATAAGGTCTCCAAGTTTGGTGTTGATCGGCCATTCCAAACCTATGAAAAAAGTGTGGTGGTTTGAAATCCCATTCATTTCAATGGGGCTTCTGACAGGATTTGAGCTTCGATTACAGCGCCACCGTTAGGCCGATCTGCACGGAATTTTTGGAGTGTCTTTAGGGGACCATGGGTAAAAATTGACCCAAATTTGGTGTCAATCGGACCTGCGGTTCTGGAGATATAAAATGAATGTAAGTCAATGGGAAAAAAAAATTCGTCTTTAAGCTGCAATAACAGCGCCACCTATGGGCACATTAGGGTCCCCTTTGGTGCCTTGCATCAGGGGACCATGCTGAACAATTCGGCACTGGTTTCATGTCAATGTGTCTTGTGGTTATGGAGGAACAAATTTTCTGGATTAAAGAGCGCCACCTAGGGGCCAGCAGCACCAAATTTTGCACAGGCCCTCAGGGCCCCATCCAAAATCATTGGTCCAAGTTTGGTGTCGATCGGCCATTCCAAACCAAAGATATGACCTCACTTCCTGTTTGTAGCGTTTTTCGCAAATATTTGTTAGCGTATAATTGCGACAGTTTTTGTCGGATCAAAATTTCCTCTGCAAAGTTTGTAGAGCCTGGTCCAGAGATTATCCGTGTGAAGTTTCGTGGTGATCGGACTTGGCGGCTTCGGAGGAGTTAATAAAAATAGGTTTTACAGTTTTCGCGCTGTAGCTCGAAAAAGTTTAGGCGGAAATGGGCGTGGCCTATACCATGAGATTCAGCTCGATCCCCGAACGCGTGGATATAAGGTTTTGATATCGCCATCGTGAGTCGAGAGGTCCAAGCCAAAACGCGTTGACCTTGGCGTTATAGCGCCCTTAGCGGTAGAAGTGTGCGAATTTTGCGCCTGAGGTACATGCAGTGAATGTGACCTACCCTATGAGTTTCGCGTCCCTAGCAGTTACGGGGTATGCTGCAGTATGAGTTTTTTAGCGGAAGAATAATAATAATAATAAAAGCGAACGATTACAATAGGGTTCCATGCCACTTGTGGTATGGCACCCGCTGATGCCTTGCAATCGCGGGTTCCATGCTCACTTCGGGCTTGGACCCCTAAAAATAAAAAATCCAGCGAAAACAATAGGGTTCCCAGCCACTCGTGGTATGGGAACCGCGTTGCTAAACGCGGGTTCCCAGCTCACTTCGGCTTGGACCCTAACTAGAACTGCGAGCAGTTGTAAGCGGGGTCCAAGCCCCGGCGCCAGTCGCCTCGCCCCGCTGAGGGCTGCGAGTCGTCCAGGTGCCCTGCCGGCGTCCTGCGTAAGGCCCCGAGTCAGGTCTCGGCGGGCCACTCAGAACCGAGTAAACGCGGCGTGTTAGAAAATGCCATTGAAATGAATGGGCTCCACGGCGGCGTTTGAGCTTCGATTACGCGCCGCCTTCTGGCTGAATTGCACCAAATCGCTCAGCTGTCATCAGGGCCCCTTAGGGGAAGAAGTGATCGAAATTTGGTGTCGATCGGAGCTGTGGTACTGGAGATATAAAATGCATGTAAGTGAATGGGAGTTTTTTGATATATGATGAAGAGCGCCACCGTTTGGCAGATTGACACCAAATTAGACAGAGGCCTTCGGAGGTCATGTCGGATAAGGTCTCCAAGTTTGGTGTTGATCGGCCATTCCAAACCTTGTGAAAATGTGTGCTGGTTTGAAATCCCATTCATTTCAATGGGCTTTATGACGGCATTTCAGCTTCGATTATAGCGCCACCTTTTGTCCGAATTGCACCACATTTATGTGGTATCATCAGGGGCCCATGGGTAACAATTGACCCAAATTTGGTGTGAATCGGACTTGCGGTTCTGGAGTTATAAAATGAATGTAAGTCAATGGGATTTTTTGGGGTAGCGCCAACTAGCGGCGAATTGCACGAAATTTTGCACAGCCCTTCAGGGGTGTCCTACATAAGATACTCAAGTTTGGTGTTGATCGGCCACTCCTAACCTGATATCTGACATCACTTCCTTTTACTAGCGTTTTTGCAAACGTTTGTTAGCGATATAATTGCGACATTTTTGTCATATCAAAATTCTGTACACAAAATTTGTAGAGCTCGGTCCAGAGATTATCTGTGCCAAGTTTCGTGTCGATAGGACTTGCGGCTTCGGAGGAGATGATTTCAGCCGGCTTGTCAGTTTTGCCATTTTTCTCGAAAAGGCTTAAGCGGAAGTGGGCGTGGCCTACATCATGTGATTCAGCTCAATTCCCCGAACGCGCAGACATAAGATTTATGAATGTGCGATGTAGTTGGCCTTAGTTATGAAGAAAAATGTACTTTATTTGAAAATCCCATTGAAATGAATGGGGCATTTGAGCTTCAATTACAGCGCCACCTTTTGGCCGAACTGCACCAAATTTTTGTGGTGTGATCAGGGCCCCATGGGTAACAATTGACCCAAATTTGGTGTCAATCGGATTTGTGGTTATGGAGATATGAAATGAATGTAAGTCAATGGGATTTTTGAAAACATTTGTAATTTGGAATAACAGCGCCACCTATGTGCACATTAGGGTCCCCTTTGGTGCCTGGCATCAGGGGTCCATGCTGAACAATTCTGCACTGGTTTCATGTCAATGTGACTTGTGGTTATAGAGGAACTAATTTTCTGGATTAAAGAGCGCCACCTAGGGGCGAGTTGCACCAAATTTTGCAGAGGCCCTCAGGGGGACGTCCCAAATGAATGGTCCAAATTTGGTGTGGATCGGCCATTCCAATCGAAGGTATGCCCTCACTTCCTGTTAGTAGCGTTTTCCGCAAATATTTGTTAGCGTATAATTGCGACATTTTTTGTCATATCAAAATTCTGTACACAAAATTTGTAGAGCTCGGTCCAGAGATTATCCGTGCCAAGTTTAGTGGTCGATCGGACTTGCGGCTTCGGAGGAGATGATTTTAGCCGGCTCTTCAGTTTTTGCGATGTAGCTCGAAAAAGTTTAGGCGGAAATGGGCGTGGCCTATACCAAGAGATTCAGCTGGATCCCCGAACGCGTGGATATAAGGTTTTGATATCCGCCAGTAGTCGGGAGATCCAAGCCCAAACGCGTTGACCTCGCTTATAGCGCCCCTAGCGGTAGAAGTGTGCGGATTTTGCGCCTGAGTTACGTGCAGTGAATGTGACCTACCCTGTGAGTTTCGCGTCCCTAGCATTTACGGGGTATGCTGCAGTATGCGTTTTATGCACGGAAGAATAAGAATAACTAGAACTGCGAGCAGTTGTAAACGGGGTCCAAGCCACCTGTCGCCAGTCGCCCCAGCCCCGCTGAGGCGCTGAAGTCGTCCCAGGCTCACCGACGTCCCGCTGTAATGTCCCCGAAGCGAGGTCTCGACGGGCAGCTCGAGCGAGGCTGAAATGCGGCGTGTTTGAAAATGGCATTGAAACGAATGGGCTTTCCCACAGCATTTCAGCTTCGATTACGGTGCCGGCTTTTGGCCGAATTGCACCAAATCGCTCAGCTGTCATCAGGGCCCTTGGTGAAGAAGTGACCCAAATTTGGTGTCAATCGGAGCCGCGGTAGTGGAGATATAAAATGCATGCAAGTGAATGGGAGTTATTTCATATGTGATGAACAAGCGCACCATTTGGGCGATTGGCACCAAATTTACACAGGCCTTCGGGAGGTCATGTCGCATAAGGTCCCCAAGTTTGGTGTTGATCGGCCATTCCAAACCTTGTGAAAAAGTGTGCTGGTTTGAAATCCCATTCATTTCAATGGGGCTTCTGACCGGATTTGAGCTTCGATTACAGCGCCACCTTTAGGCCGATCTGCACCAAATTTTTGTGGTATCATCAGGGCCCCATGGGTAACAATTGACCCAAATTTGGTGTCCATCGGACCAGCGGTTCTGGAGATATAAAATGAATGTAAGTCAATGGGAGTTTTTTTCATATATGATGAAAAGCGCCACCGTTTGGCCGATTGACACCAAATTTGACACAGGCCTTCGGGAAGTCCAGCCGCATAAGGTCCCCAAGTTTGGTGTTGATCGGGCATTCCAAACCTAGTGAAAATGTGTGCTGGTTTGAAATCCCATTCATTTCAATGGGGCTTGTGACCGGATTTGAGATTCGATTGTAGCGCCACCTTTTGGCCGAACTGCACCAAATTTTTATGGTATCATCAGGGCCCCATGGGGAACAAATGACCCAAATTTGGTGTCAATCGGACCTGCGGTTCTGTAGATATAAAATGAATGTAAGTCAATGGGGGAAAAAAAATCGTGTTTAAGCTGCAATAACAGCGCCACCTATGGGCACATTAGGGTCCCCTTTGGTGCCTGGCATCAGGGGACCATGCTGAACAATTCGGCACTGGTTTCATGTCAATGTGAGTTGTGGTTATGGAGGAACAAATTTTCTGGATTAAAGAGCGCCACCTAGGGGCCAGCTGCACCAAATTTTGCACTGGCCCTCAGGGGCCCATCGCAACGTAGTGGTCCAAGTTTGGTGTTGATCGGCCATTTTAAACCGAAGTTATGACCTCACTTCCTGTTAGTAGTGTTTTTTGCAAACGTTTGTTAGCGTATAATTGCGACATTTTTTGTGATATCAAAATTCCCTCTACAAACTTTGTAGAGCTCGGTCCAGAGATTATCCGTGCCAAGTTTCGTGTCGATCGGACTTGCGGCTTCGGAGGAGTTAATTAAAATAGGTTTTTCAGTTTTCGCGACGTAGCTCGAAAAAAGTTTAGGCGGAAATGGGCGTGGCCTATACCATGAGATTCAGCTGGATCCCCCGAACGCGTGGATATAAGGTTTTTGATATACGCCGTCGTAGTCGAGAGGTCCAAGCCAAAACGCGTTGACCTTGCGTATAGCGCCCCCTAGCGGTAGAAGTGTGCGAATTTTTGGGGCTGAGTTACGTGCAGTGAATGTGACCTACCCTGGGAGTATCGCGTTCCTAGGAGTTACAGCGACCGCTGCAGTATGCGTTTTATGCACGGAAGAAAAAATAATAATAACTAGAACTGCGAGCAGTTGTAAGCGAGGTCCAAGCCCCGGCCAGTCAGCCCTCAGCCGAGTGGCGTGAGTCGTCCAGGCCCGCCATGATTAATTGTGCCATAATCCACGGGCCCCAGAGCCAAGACGGGGCCTGTGGAGCAGAAAAGACCATAGTTGTAAATGAAAGTGGCTCTGCGGTTATGGAGATCTGAAATGAATGTAAGTCAATGGGAATTTTTTTGGGGTAGCGCCAACTAGCGGCTAACTGCCCCAAATTTTGCACAGACCTTCGGGAGGTCATGGTGGATAAGGTCTCCAAGTTTGGTGTTGATCGGCCATTCCAAGCCTGAGATACGTTATACTTTGTGTTTTAAGCGTTTTCGCGAAATATTTGTTAGACTGTAATTCGGCCGTTTTTGTCGGATCAAAATTCCCTCTACAAACTTTCTTCGGCTCGGTCCAGAGATGGTCTGTGCAAAGTTTCGTGTCTATCGGACTTGCGGCTTCGGAGGAGTTAATTAAAATAGGTTTTTTAGTTTTTGTGATATCGCAAAATGAAATCGTCATCGCACAGAGGCGTGTCCTATACCGTCGGAATCGTCAGAATCCCCCAAACACGTAGACATAAGAATTATGAATGTGCGATGTAGTAGGCCGTAGTTATGAGGCAAAATGTGCTTTGGTTGAAAATCCCATTGAAATGAATGGGGCATTTGAGCTTAGATAACAGCGCCACCGTTAGGCCGAACTGCACCAAATTTTTGTGGTGTCATCAGGGGCCCATGGGTAACAATTGACCCAAATTTGGTGTCAATCGGATTTAGTGGTTATGGAGATATAAATTGCATGTAAGTCAATGGGAAAAAATTTTTTCGTCTGTAATCTGCAATAGCAGCGCCACCTATAGGCACATTAGTTTCCCCTTTGGTACATGGCATCAGGGGACCATGCTGAAAAATTTGGCACTGGTTTCATGTCAATGTGACCTGTGGTTATAGAGGAACTAATTTTCTGGATGAAAGAGCGCCACCTAGGGGCCAGCTGCACCAAATTCTGCACAGGCCCTCCGGGGCCCATCACAACTTAGTGGTCCAAGTTTGGTGTCGATCGGCCATTCCAAACCGAAGTTATGATCTTACTTCCTGTTAGTAGCGTTTTTCGCAAACGTTTGTTAGCGTATAATTGCGCCAGTTTTGTTGGATCAAAATTTCCTCTACAAACTTTGTAGAGCTTGGTCCAGAGATTATCCGTGCCAAGTTTCGTGGCGATCGGACTTGCGGCTTCGGAGGAGTTAATTAAAATAGGTTTTTCAGTTTTCGCGCTGTAGCTCGAAAAAAGTGTAGGCGGAAATGGGCGTGGCCTATACCAGGAGATTCAGCTCGATCCCCCGAACGCGTGGATATAAGGTTTTTGATATACGCCCTTGTATACGGGACTTAGAGCGATTTGAATGTTGCAAAATTTGGGCCTTGCTTGTAGCGCCCCCTAGAGGTAGAAGTGTGCAAATTTTTTCCCATGCGTTCATCCCATGGGCCTGAACCTACCCTGTGAGTTTCGTGTCCCTAGCAGTTTCGGGTATGCTGCAGACTCGAATTAGGCGAAAATGTGCGGAAGAAAAAAATAATAATAATAAAAGCGAGCGAAAACAATAGGGTTCCATGCCACTGTGGTATGGCACCCGCGATGCCTGTAATCGCGGGTTCCATGCCACCGGACTTGGACCCCTAACTAGAACTCGCGAGCAGTTGTAAGCGGGGTCCAAGCCACCTGTCGCCAGTCGCCTCACGCCGCTGAGGTAGCTGAAGTCGTCCGAGCTCGCCGAGGTCCAGCGTAAGGTCCCGAGTGAGGTCCCGATGGGCCCCTCGAATCGAGGCTAACGCTGCGTGTTTGAAAATGGCATTGAAATGAATGGGCTTAGTCACAGCGTTTGAGCTTCGATTACGGCGCCGCCTTTTGGCGAATTGCACCAAATCAGCTCAGCTGTCATCGGGGCCCCTCGGTGAAGAAGTGACCCAAATTTGGTGTCGATCGGAGCTGTGGTACTGGAGATATAAGATGCATGTAATTGAATGGGACCTAATTTGATATATGTTGAAGAGCGCACCGTTTGGCCGATTTGCACCAAATTTGACACAGACCTTCAGAAAGTCCAGCCGCATAAGGTCCCCAAGTTTGGTGTTGATCGGCCTTTCCAAGCCTGAGATATGTTATAGTTCGTGTTTGTAGCGTTTTGGCAAAGATTTGTTAGCCTGTAATTCGGGCGTTTTTTGTCGGATCAAAATTCCCTCTACAAACTTTCTTCGGCTCGGTCCAGAGATGGTCTGTGCAAAGTTTCGTGTCGATCGGACTTGCGGCTTCGGAGGAGTTAATTAAAATAGGTTTTCCAGTTTTTGCAATTTCGCAAAATGAAAACGTGATCGCACAAAGGCGTGTCATATACCATAGGAATCGGCTGCATCCCCCAAATACGCAGACATAAGACTTATGAACGTGCGATGTATTACACCGTAGTTATGAGGCAAAATGTGCTTTGGTTGAAAATCCCATTGAAATGAATGGGACATTTAAGCTTCGATTGTAGCGCCACCGTTAGGCCAAACTGCACAAAATTTTTATGGTGTCATCAGGGGCCTATGGGTAACAATTGACCCAAATTTGGTTTGATTCGGACCTGTGGTTGAGGAGATATAAAATGAATGTAAGTCAATGGGTTTTTTATGGGTAGCGCCAACTAGCGGCAAATTGCACCAAATTTTGCACAGCCCTTCAGGGGGGGTGTCCTAGATAAGGTACTCAAGTTTGGTGTTGATCGGCCACTCCTAACCTAAGATCTGACATGACTTTATTTTCTTAGCGTTTTTGCAAACGTTTGTTAGCGTATAATAGCGAAATTTTTAGTCAGTATCAAAATTCCCTCTACAAACTTTGTAGAGCTCGGTCCAGAGATTATCCGTGCCAAGTTTCAGTGTCGATCGGACTTGCGGCTTCGGAGGAGTTAATTAAAATAGGTTTTCCATTTGTTCGCGATTTCGCAAAATGAAATCGTTATCGCACAGAGGCGTGTCCTATACCATCGGAATCGGCAGCATCCCCAAACACGTAGACATAAGATTTATGAATGTGCAATGTAATGTGGCAGAGTTATGAGGCAAAATGTGCTTTGGTTGAAATTCCCATTGAAATGAATGGGGCATTTGAGCTTAGATTACAGCGCCACCGTTTGGCCGAACTGCACCAAATTTTTTGTGGTGTCATCAGGGGCCCATGGGTAACAATTGACCCAAATTTGGTGTCAATCGGATTTGTGGTTATGGAGATATAAATTGCATGTAAGTCAATGGGATTTTTGAAAACATTTTTAATTTGCAATAACAGCGCCACCTATGGGCACATTAGGTTCCCCTTTGGTGCCTGGCATCAGGGGACCATGCTGAACAATTTGGCACTGGTTTCATGTCAATGTGACTTTTGGTTATAGAGGAACTAATTTTCTGGATTAAAGAGCGCCACCTAGGGGCGAGTTGCACCAAATTTTGCACAGGCCCTCAGGGGCCCATCCCAACTTAGTGGTCCAAGTTTGGTGTCGATCGGCCATTTTAAACCGAAGTTATGACCTCACTTCCTGTTAGTAGTGTTTTTTGCAAACGTTTGTTAGCATATAATTGCGACATTTTTTTCCGTATCAAAATTCCCTCTACAAACTTTGTAGAGCTCGGTCCAGAGATTATCCGTGCCAAGTTTCGTGGCAATCGGACTGGCGGCTTCGGAGGAGTTAATTAAAATAGGTTTTTCAGTTTTCGCGATGTAGCTCGAAAAAAGTTTAGGCGGAAATGGGCGTGGCCTATACCAGGAGATTCAGCTCGATCCCCCGAACGCGTGGATATAAGGTTTTTGATATACGCCCTCATAGGCGGGAGATCCAAGCCAAAACGCGTTGACCTTGCTTATAGCGCCCCCTAGCAGTAGAAGTGTGCGGATTTTGCGCCTGAGGTACGTGCAGTGAATGTGACCTACCCTGTGAGTTTCAGCGTCCCTAGCATTTTACCGTCTAGGCTGCAGTAGTGGAATTAGCGGCGGAAGAATAATAATAAAAATCCAAGCGAATACAATAGGGTTCCCAGCCACTTCGTGGTATGGGAACCGCGTTGCCTTGCAAACGCGGGTTCCCAGCCCACTTCGGGCTTGGACCCCTAAAAATAAAAATCCGAGCGAAAACAATAGGGTTCCCAGCCACTTCGTGGTATGGGAACCGCGTTGCCTTGCAAACGCGGGTTCCCAGCCCACTTCGGGCTTGGACCCCTAATAAAAATCTTAGCGAAAACAATAGGGTTCCCAGCCACTTCGTGGTATGGGAACCGCGTTGCCTTGCAAACGCGGGTTCCCAGCCCACTTCGGGCTTGGACCCCTAACTAGAACTCGCGAAGCAGTTGTAAACGGGGTCCAAGCCCCGCGCCAGTCAGCCCTACGCTGGAGGCGCTGCCGTCCCGGCCCGCCATGATTAATTGTGCCATAATCAACAGGCCCCCGACACAGGCGAGGCCCGTGGAGCAGAAAAGACCATAGTTGTAAATGAAAGTTGCTTGCGGTTATGGAGATCTGAAATGAATGTAAGTCTATGGGAGTGTTCATTGATTTCGAAGTAATAGCGTCACCTACAGGCCGATTGACACGAATTTTGACAGAGGGCTTCGGCAAGTCGTGTCGCATAAGGTCACCAAGTTTGGTGTTGATCGGCCTTTCCAAGCCTGAGATATGTTATACTTCGTGTTTTTAGCGTTTTCGCAAAGATTTGTTAGCTTGTCATGAGGCCGTTTTTTGTCGGATCAAAATTCCCTCTACAAACTTTCTTCGGCTCGGTCCAGAGATGGTCTGTGCAAAGTTTCGTGTCGATCGGACTTGCGGCTTCGGAGGAGTTAATTAAAATAGGTTTTCCAGTTTTTGCGAATTCGCAAAATTAAAACGTCATCGCACAGAGGCGTGTCCTATACCGTCGGAATCGTCAGAATCCCCCAAACACGTAGACATAAGATTTATGAATGTGCGATGTAGTTTGCCGTAGTTATGAGGCTAAATGTGCTTTGGTTGAAATTCCCATTGAAATGAATGGGGCATTTGCGCTTAGATTACAGCGCCACCTTTAGGCCGAAGTTTACCAAATTTTTGTGGTGTCATCAGGGCCCCATCAAAAACAATTGACCCAAATTTGGTTAGAATCAGACTTGTGGTTATGGAGATATGAGATGAATGTAAGTCAATGGGAATTTTTTTGGGTAGCGCCAACTAGCGGCGAAATGAACCAAATTTTACAGAGGCCTTCTAGGGGACAGGGCAGATAAGGTCGTCAAGTTTTGTGTTGATCGGCCTTTCCAAGCCAGAGTTATGTTATACTTTGTGTTTTTAGCGTTTTCGCAAATATTTGTTAGCCTGTAATTCGGCCTTTTTTTGTCGAATCAAAATTCCCTCTACAAACTTTCTTCGGCTTGGTCCAGAGATGGTCTGTGCAAAGTTTCGTGTCGATCGGACTTGCGGCTTTGGAGGAGTTAATTAAAATAGGTTTTCCAGTTTTTGCGAATTCGCAAAATTAAAACGTCATCGCACAGAGGCGTGTCCTATACCGTCGGAATCGTCAGAATCCCCCAAACACGTAGACATAAGAATTATGAATGTGCGATGTAGTAGGCCGTAGTTATGAGGCAAAATGTGCTTTGGTTGAAAATCCCATTGAAATGAATGGGGCATTTGAGCTTAGATAACAGCGCCACCGTTAGGCCGAACTGCACCAAATTTTTGTGGTGTCATCAGGGGCCCATGGGTAACAATTGACCCAAATTTGGTGTCAATCGGATTTGTGGTTATGGAGATATAAATTGCATGTAAGTCAATGGGATTTTTGAAAACATTTTAATTTGCAACAACAGCGCCACCTATGGGCACATTAGGTTCCCCTTTGGTGCCTGGCATCAGGGGACCATGCTGAACGATTTGGCACTGGTTTCATGTCAATGTGATTTGTGATTATAGAGGAACAAATTTTCTGGATTAAAGAGCGCCACCTAGGGGCGAGTTGCACCAAATTTTGCACAGGCCCTCAGGGGCCCATCCCAACTTAGTGGTCCAAGTTTGGTGTCGATCGGCCATTTTAAACCGAAGTTATGACCTCACTTCCTGTTAGTAGTGTTTTTTGCAAACGTTTGTTAGCATATAATTGCGACATTTTTTTCCGTATCAAAATTCCCTCTACAAACTTTGTAGAGCTCGGTCCAGAGATTATCCGTGCCAAGTTTCGTGGCGATCGGACTTGCGGCTTCGGAGGAGTTAATTAAAATAGGTTTTTCAGTTTTCGCGATGTAGCTCGAAAAAAGTTTAGGCGGAAATGGGCGTGGCCTATACCAGGAGATTCAGCTTGATCCCCCGAAAGCGTGGATATAAGGTTTTTGATATACGCCCTCGTAGGCAGGAGTTCCAAGCCCAAACGCGTTGACCTTGCTTATAGCGCCCCCTAGTGGTAGAAGTGTGCGAATTTTTGCGCCTGCGGTCGCTGCGCTAAACTGGACCTACCCTATGAGTTTCGCGTGTGTAGCAGTTACGGTCTAGGCCGCAGTATCGGTTTTCTTCACGGAAGAATAATAATAATAAAAACGAGAACGATTACAATAGGGTTCCCAGCCACTTGCGTGGTATGGGAACCGCTGTTGCTTGCAAACGCGGTTCCCAGCTCACTTCGGGCTTGGACCCTAACTAGAACTGGCGAAGCAGTTGTAAACGGGGTCCAAGCCACCCGGCGAAAGTCGCCTTCACTCGCTGGAGGGCGCTGAAGTCGTCCCGGCCGCCGACGTCCCGCGTGGAGGTCCCCGAAGTGAGGTCTCGACAGGTCAGCCCGAACCGGTGTAAATGCGGCGTGGTTTGAAAAAGCCATTGAAACGAATGGGCTTAGCGACGGCGTTTGAGCTTCGATTACGGCGCCGCCTTTTGGCCGAATCGCACCAAATTGCTCAGCTGTCATCGGGGCCCCTCGGTGAAGAAGTGACCCAAATTTGGTGTCGATCGGAGCTGCGGTAGTGGAGATATAAAATGCATGTAAGTCAATGGGAGTTATTTGATTTATGATGAAGAGCGCCACCGTTTGGCCGATTGGCACCAAATTTGACACAGGCCTTCGGGAGCTCATGTCGGATAAGGTCTCTAAGTTTGGTGTTGATCGGGCATTGCAAACCTTGTGAAAATGTGTGCTGGTTTGAAATCCCATTCATTTCAATGGGACATCTGACCGGATTTGAGCTCCGATTGCAGCGCCACCTTTAGGCCGATCTGCACAAAATTTTTGTGGTGTTATCAGGGGCCCATGGCTAACGATTGACCCAAATTTGGTGTCAATCGGAGTTGCGGTTATGGAGATATAAAATGAATGTAAAGTCAATGGGGGTTTTTAGAGCAGCGCCAACTAGCGGCGATCTGCACCAAATTTGGCACAGCCCTTCAGAGGGGCCTCCTACATAAGGTCCTGAAGTTTGGTGTTGATTGGCCACTCCTAACCTGAGATCTGAAATCACTTCCTTTTAGTAGCGTTTTTGCAAACGCTTGTTAGCGATATAATTGCGACATTTTTTGTCAAATCAAAATTCTGTACACAAAATTTGATCAGCTTGCTCCAGAGATTATCCGTGCCAAGTTTCGGTGGCGATCGGACTTTGCGGCTTCGGAGGAGATGATTTTGGGCGGGTTATCAGTTTTTGCGATGTAGCTCGAAAAAAGTTTAGGCGGAAATGGGCGTGGCCTATACCACGAGATTCAGCTTGATCCCCCGAACGCGTAGATATAAGGTTTGTGAATATGCGTGTTTGTGTGCGGGAGTGAGAGGGCAAAACGTCGAAAATCTGTGTTACAGCGCCCCCTAGCGGTAGAAGTGTGCAAATTTTTTTGTCTGCGGTCGCTGCGCTTTTTTGGACCTACCCTGTGAGTTTCGCGTCCCTAGCAATTACGGGGTATGCTGCAGTATGCGTTTTCTTCACGGAAGAATAATAATAATAACTAGAACTGCGAGCAGTTGTAAACGGGGTCCAAGCCACCTGTCGCCAGTCGCCCCTTCGCCCCGCGGAGGGCGCGCGAGTCGTCCCGGGCCCGCCATGATTAATTGTGCCATAATCACGGGCCCCAGAGCCAAGACGGGGCCTGTGGAGCAGAAAAGACCATAGTTGTAAATGAAAGTGGGTTGCAGTTATGGAGATCTGAAATGAATGTAAGTCAATGGGAATTTTTTGGGTAGCGCCAACTAGCGGCTAACTGCACCAAACTTTACACAGGTCTTCTAGGGGCAGGGCAGAATAGGTCGTGAAGTTGTGTGTTGATCGGCCTTTGTAAGCCAGAGTTATGGCGTGAGTTCGTGTTTTTAGCGTTTCGCAAATATTTGTTAGCCTGTATTTCGGCCGTTTTTGTCGGATCAAAATTCCCTCTACAAACTTTCTTCGGCTCGGTCCAGAGATGGTCTGTGTAAAGTTTCGTGTCTATCGGACTTGCGGGTTCGGAGGAGTTAATTAAAATAGGTTTTCCAGTTTTTGCGATTTCGCAAAATGAAATCGTCATCGCACAGAGGCGTGTCCTATACCATCGGAATCGGCAGCATCCCCCAAACACGTAGACATAAGAATTATGATTGTGCGATGTGTTAGGCCGTAGTTACGAGGCAAAATGTGCTTTGGTTGAAATTCCCATTGAAATGAATGGGGCATTTGCGCTTAGATTACAGCGCCACCTTTAGGCCGAAGTTTACCAAATTTGTGTGGTGTCATCAGGGCCCCATCAGAAACAATTGACCCAAATTTGGTTAGAATCAGACTTGTGGTTATGGAGATATGAGATGAATGTAAGTCAATGGGAATTTTTTTGGGTAGCGCCAACTAGCGGCTGAAATGAACCAAATTTTGCAGAGGCCTTCTAGGGGCAGGGCAGATAAGGTCCTCAAGTTTTGTGTTGATCGGCCTTTCCAAGCCAGAGTTATGTTATACTTCGTGTTTTTAGCGTTTTCGCAAATATTTGTTAGCCTGTAATTCGGCCTTTTTTTGTCAGATCAAAATTCCCTCTACAAACTTTCTTCGGCTTGGTCCCGAGATGCTCTGTGCAAAGTTTCGTGTCGATCGGACTTGCGGCTTCGGAGGAGTTAATTAAAATAGGTTTTCCAGTTTTTGCAATTTCGCAAAATGAAATCGTCATCGCACAGAGGCGTGTCCTATACCATCGGAATCGGCAGCATCCCCCAAACACGTAGACATAAGAATTATGGTTGTGCGATGTGGTAGGCCGTAGTTATGAGGCAAAATGTGCTTTGGTTGAAAATCCCATTGAAATGAATGGGACATTTGAGCTTAGATAACAGCGCCACCGTTAGGCCGAACTGCACCAAATTTTTATGATGTCATCAGGGGCCCATGGGTAACAATTGACCCAAATTTGGTGTCAATCGGATTTGTGGTTATGGAGATATAAATTGCATGTAAGTCAATGGGATTTTTGAAAACATTTTTAATTTGCAATAACAGCGCCACCTATGGGCACATTAGGTTCCCCTTTGGTGCCTGGCATCAGGGGACCATGCTGAACAATTTGGCACTGGCTTCATGTCAATGTGAGTTGTGGATATAGAGGAACAAATTTTCTGGATTAAAGAGCGCCACCTAGGGGCGAGTGGCACCAAATTTTGCAGAGGCCCTCAGGGGGGCGTACCTAATGATTGGTCCAAATTTGGTGTTGATCGGCCATTCCAAACAGAAGTTATGACCTCAGTTCCTGTTAGTAGCGTTTTTCGCAAACGTTTGTTAGCGTATAATTGCGCCAATTTTTGTGATATCAAAATTCCCTCTACAAACTTTGTAGAGCTCGGTCCAGAGATTATCCGTGCCAAGTTTCGTGGCGATCGGACTTGCGGCTTCGGAGGAGTTAATTAAAATAGGTTTTTCAGTTTTCGCGATGTAGCTCGAAAAAAGTTTAGGCGGAAATGGGCGTGGCCTATACCAGGAGATTCAGCTCGATCCCCCGAACGCGTGGATATAAGGTTTTTGATATACGCCCTCATAGGCGGGAGATCCAAGCCAAAACGCGTTGACCTTGCTTATAGCGCCCCCCTAGCAGTAGAAATGTGCGGATTTTTGCGCCTGAGGTACGTGCAGTGAATGTGACCTACCCTGTGAGTTTCGCGTCCCTAGCATTTACCGTCTAGGCTGCAGTAGTGGAATTAGCGGCGAAGAATAATAATAAAATCCAAGCTGAATACAATAGGGTTCCCAGCCACTTCGTGGTATGGGAACCGCTGCTGCCTGCAAACGCTGGTTCCCAGCCCACTTCGGGCTTGGACCCCTAACTAGAACTGCGAAGCAGTTGTAAACGGGTCCAAGCCCCCGGCGCCAGTCGCCTCTTCGCCGCTGGAGGGCTGCTGAAGTCGTCCCGGCTCACCGATGTCCCGCTGTAAGGTCCCCGAAGTGAGGTCCCGGTCGGCCTCCCCGAACCGAGGCTAAACGCTGGCGCGCTTGAAAATGCCCTTGAAACGAATGGGCTTGGCGATGGCGCTTGAGCTTCGATTACAGCGCCGCTTTTGGCGAATGGCACCAAATCGCTCAGCTGTCATCGGGCCCCTTGGGGAAGAAGTGATCCAAATTTGGTGTCGATCGGAGCAGTGGTACTGGAGATATAAAATGCATGTAAGTGAATGGGAGTTTTGATATATGATGAAGAGCGCCACCGCTTGGCCGATTGGCACCAAATTCGACACAGGCCTTCGGAAGTCCAGCCGCATAAGGTCCCCAAGTTTGGTGTTGATTGGCCTTTCCAAACCTTGTGAAAAAGTTTGCTGGTTTGAAATCCCATTCATTTCAATGGGGCTTCTGACCGTATTTCAGCTTCGATTACAGCGCCACCTTTAGTCCGAGCTGCACCAAATTTTTTGTGGTGTCATCAGGGCCCCATGGGGAACAATTGACCCAAATTTGGTGTCAATGGGATTTGTGGTTACTGGAGATATAAATTGCATGTAAGTCAATGGGATGAATTTTTTCGTCTTTAATCTGCAATAGCAGCGCCACCTATGGGCACATTAGGGTCCCCTTTGGTGCCTGGCATCAGGGGACCATGCTGAAAGATTCGGCACTGGTTTGATGTCAATGTGACTTGTGGTTATGGAGGAACTAATTTTCTGGATTAAAGAGCGCCACCTAGGGGCCAGCTGCACCAAATTTTGCACAGGCCCTCAGGGGCCCATCCCAACTTAGTGGTCCAAGTTTGGTGTCGATCGGCCATTCCAATCCAAAGATATGACCTCACTTCCTGTTAATAGCGCTTTTCGCGAAATGTTTGTTAGAGTATAACTGCGCCGTTTTATGTCGGATCAAAATTTCCTGTACAAACTTTGTAGAGTTCGGTCCAGAGATTATCCGTGCCAAGCTTCTCGTGGCGATCGGACTTGGCGGCTTCAGAGAAGTTAATTAAAATAGGTTTTTCAGTTTTCGCGACGTAGCTCGAAAAAGTTTAGGCGGAAATGGGCGTGGCCTATATCAGGAGATTCAGCAGGATCCCCGAACGCGTGGATATAAGGTTTTTGATATACGCCTTCGTAGTCGAGAGGTCCAAGCCTAAACGCGTTGACCTTGCTTACAGCGCCCCCTAGCGGTAGAAGTGTGCGGATTTTTGCGCCTGAGTTACGTGCAGTGAATGTGACCTACCCTGTGAGTTTCGCGTCCCTAGCATTTACAGGGTATGCTGCAGTATGAGTTTTATGCACGGAAGAAAAAAAAAAATAATTAGAACTGCGAGCAGTTGTAAACGGGGTCCAAGCCAGTCGCCCCCCTCGCCCCGCGGAGGGCGTGCGAGTCGTCCCGGGCCCGCCATGATTAATTGTGCCATAATCACGGGCCTCAGAGCCAAGACGGGGCCTGTGGAGCAGAAAAGACCATAGTTGTAAATGAAAGTGGCTTGCGGTTATGGAGATCTGAAATGAATGTAAGTCAATGGGAATTTTTTTGGGTAGCGCCAACTAGTGGCTAACTGCATCAATTTTGCACAGCCCTTCTAGGGGCAGGGCAGATAAGGTCGTCAAGTTTTTTTGTTGATAGGCCTTTGCAAGCCAGAGTTATGTTGTACTTCGTGTTTTAGCGTTTCAGCAAATATTTGTTAGCCTGTAGTTCGGCCGTTTTTTGTCGAATCAAAATTCCCTCTACAAACTTTCTTCGGCTTGGTCCAGAGATGGTCTGTGCAAAGTTTCGTGTCGATCGGACTTGCAGCTTCGGAGGAGTTAATTAAAATAAGTTTTCCATTTTTGCGATTTCAGTAAAATGAAATCGTCATCGCACAGAGGCGTGTCCTATACCATCGGAATCGGCAGTATTCCCCAAACACGTAGACATAACATTTATGAATGTGCGATGTATTAGGCCGTAGTTATGAGGCAAAATGTGCTTTGGTTGAAAATCCCATTGAAATGAATGGGGCATTTGAGCTTAGATTACAGCGCCACCTTTAGGCCGAACTGCACCAAATGTTTGTGGTGTCATCAGGTCCCCATGGGTAACAATTGACCCAAATTTGGTTAGAATCAGACTTGTGGTTATGGAGATATGAGATGAATGTAAGTCAATGGGATTTTTTTGGGTAGCGCCAACTAGCGGCGAAATGAACCAAATTTTGCAGAGGCCTTCTAGGGGGCAGGGCAGATAAGGTCCTCAAGTTTTGTGTTGATCGGCCGTTCCAAGGCAGAGTTATGTTATACTTCGTGTTTTTAGCAATTTCGCAAATATTTGTTAGCCTGTAATTCGGCCTTTTTTTGTCGAATCAAAATTCCCTCTACAAACTTTCTTCGGCTTGGTCCAGAGATGCTCTGTGCAAAGTTTCGTGTCGATCGGACTTGCGGCTTCGGAGGAGTTAATTAAAATAAGTTTTCCATTTTTTGCGATTTCGCAAAATGAAATCGTCATCGCACAGAGGCGTGTCCTATACCGTCGGAATCGGCAGCATCCCCCAAACACGTAGACATAAGAATTATGATTGTGCGATGTGTTAGGCCGTAGTTATGAGGCAAAATGTGCTTTGGTTGAAAATCCCATTGAAATGAATGGGGCATTTGAGCTTAGATAACAGCGCCACCGTTAGGCCGAACTGCACCAAATTTTTGTGGTGTCATCAGGGGCCCATGGGTAACTATTGACCCAAATTTGGTATCAATCGGATTTGTGGTTATGGAGATATAAATTGCATGTAAGTCAATGGGATTTTTGAAAACATTTTTAATTTGCAACAACAGCGCCACCTATGGGCACTATTAGGGTCCTCTTTGGTGCCTGACATCAGGGGACCATGCTGAACAATTTGGCACTGGATTCATGTCAATGTGACTTGTGGTTATTGAGGAACTAATTTTGTGGATTAAAGAGCGCCACCTAGGGGCGAGTTGCACCAAATTTTGCACAGGCCCCAGAGGGACGTCCCAAATGATTGGTCCAAATTTGGTGTTGATCGGCCATTCCAAACCAAAGATATGACCTCATTTCCTGTTAGTAGCTGTTCTCGCAAATGTTTGTTAGCATATAATTGCGACATTTTTTGTGATATCAAAATTCCCTCTACAAACTTTGTAGAGCTCGGTCCAGAGATTATCCGTGCCAAGTTTCGTGGCGATCGGACTTGCGGCTTCGGAGGAGTTAATTAAAATAGGTTTTTCAGTTATCGCGACGTAGCTCGAAAAAAGTTTAGGCGGAAATGGGCGTGGCCTATACCAGGAGATTCAGCTCGATCCCCCGAACGCGTGGATATAAGGTTTTTGATATACGCCCTCGTAGGCGGGAGATCCAAGCCCAAACGCGTTGACCTTGCTTACAGCGCCCCCTAGCGGTAGAAGTGTGCGAATTTTTGCGCCTGAGGTCATTGACAAAAGTTGGACCTACCCTGTGAGTTTCGCGTCCCTAGCATTTACAGGGTATGCTGCAGTAGTGGAATTACAGGCGGAAGAATAATAATAATAAAAATCTTAGCGAAAACAATAGGGTTCCCAGCCACTCGTGGTATGGGAACCGCTGTTCTGCAAACGCGGGTTCCCAGCCCACTCGGCTTGGACCCCTAATAAAAATCTTAGCTGAAAACAATAGGGTTCCATGCCACTTCGGGTATGGCCCCGCAATGCCTTGCAATCGCTGGTTCCATGCCCACTTCGGGCTTGGACCCCTAACTAGAACTGCGCGAGCAGTTGTAAACGGGTCCAAGCCCCCGGCGCCAGTCGCCTCGCCCCCGCTGAGGGCGCTGAAGTCGTCCCGGTGCCCTGCCGACGTCTCCGCGTAAGGCCCCGAAGTCAGGTCTCGACGGGCCACTCAGAACCGAGGCTAAACGCGACGCAGTTAGAAAATGCCATTGAAATGAATGGGCTCCACGACGGCGCTTGAGCTTCGATCATCGCCGCCTTCTGGCTGAATTGCACCAAATCGCTCAGCTGTCATCAGGGCCCCTTAGGGAAGAAGTGATCGAAATTTGGTGTCGATCGGAGCTGTGGTACTGGAGATATAAAATGCATGTAAGTGAATGGGAGTTTTTTGATATATGATGAAGAGCGCCACCGTTTGGCAGATTGACACCAAATTAGACAGAGGCCTTCGGGAGGTCATGTCGGATAAGGTCTCCAAGTTTGGTGTTGATCGGCCATTCCAAACCTTGTGAAAATGTGTGCTGGTTTGAAATCCCATTCATTTCAATGGGCTTTATGACGGCATTTCAGCTTCGATTATAGCGCCACCTTTTGTCCGAATTGCACCACATTTATGTGGTATCATCAGGGGCCCATGGGTAACAATTGACCCAAATTTGGTGTGAATCGGACTTGCGGTTCTGGAGTTATAAAATGAATGTAAGTCAATGGGATTTTTTGGGGGTAGCGCCAACTAGCGGCGAATTGCACGAAATTTTGCACAGCCCTTCAGGGGGGTGTCCTACATAAGATACTCAAGTTTGGTGTTGATCGGCCACTCCTAACCTGATATCTGACATCACTTCCTTTTACTAGCGTTTTTGCAAACGTTTGTTAGCGTATAATTGCGACATTTTTTGTCATATCAAAATTCTGTACACAAAATTTGTAGAGCTCGGTCCAGAGATTATCTGTGCCAAGTTTCGTGTCGATAGGACTTGCGGCTTCGAGGAGATGATTTCAGCCGGCTTGTCAGTTTTGCCATTTTTCTCGAAAAGGCTTAAGCGGAAGTGGGCGTGGCCTACATCATGTGATTCAGCTCAATTCCCCGAACGCGCAGACATAAGATTTATGAATGTGCGATGTAGTTGGCCTTAGTTATGAAGAAAAATGTACTTTATTTGAAAATCCCATTGAAATGAATGGGGCATTTGAGCTTCAATTACAGCGCCACCTTTTGGCCGAACTGCACCAAATTTTTGTGGTGTGATCAGGGGCCCATGGGTAACAATTGACCCAAATTTGGTGTCAATCGGATTTGTGGTTATGGAGATATGAAATGAATGTAAGTCAATGGGATTTTTGAAAACATTTGTAATTTGGAATAACAGCGCCACCTATGTGCACATTAGGGTCCCCTTTGGTGCCTGGCATCAGGGGTCCATGCTGAACAATTCTGCACTGGTTTCATGTCAATGTGACTTGTGGTTATAGAGGAACTAATTTTCTGGATTAAAGAGCGCCACCTAGGGGCGAGTTGCACCAAATTTTGCAGAGGCCCTCAGGGGGACGTCCCAAATGAATGGTCCAAATTTGTGTGGATCGGCCATTCCAATCCGAAGGTATGCCCTCACTTCCTGTTAGTAGCGTTTTCACAAATATTTGTTAGCGTATAATTGCGACATTTTTTGTCATATCAAAATTCTGTACACAAAATTTGTAGAGCTCGGTCCAGAGATTATCCGTGCTAAGTTTCGTGTCGATCGGACTTGCGGCTTCGAGGAGATGATTTTAGCCGCTCTTCAGTTTTGCGATGTAGCTCGAAAAAAGTTTAGGCGGAAATGGGCGTGGCCTATACCAAGAGATTCAGCTGGATCCCCCGAACGCGTGGATATAAGGTTTTTGATATCCGCCTTCGTAGTCGGGAGATCCAAGCCCAAACGCGTTGACCTCGCTTATAGCGCCCCTAGCGGTAGAAGTGTGCGGATTTTGCGCCTGAGTTACGTGCAGTGAATGTGACCTACCCTGTGAGTTTCGCGTCCCTAGCATTTACGGGTATGCTGCAGTATGCGTTTTATGCACGGAAGAATAAGAATAATAAAAATCTTAGCGAAAACAATAGGGTTCCCAGCCACTTCGTGGTATGGGAACCGCGTTGCCTTGCAAACGCGGGTTCCCAGCCCACTTCGGGCTTGGACCCCTAACTAGAACTGCGAGCAGTTGTAAACGGGTCCAAGCCCCCGGCGCCAGTCGCCGCCTCGCTGAGGGCGCTGAAGTCATCCCGGCCCGCCGACGTCCCGCTGTGAGGTCCCCGAAGTCAGGTCTCGACGGGTCAATCCGAACCGAAGCGAACGCTGGGCGTGTTTGAAAATGCCATTGAAACGAATGGGCTCAGCGACGGCGCTTTGAGCTTCGATTACGGTGCCGCTTTTGGCGGAATCGCACCAAATTGCTCAGCTGTCATCAGGGCCCCACGGGAAGAACTGACCCAAATTTGGCGTTGATCGAGCTGCGGTACTGGAGATATAAAATGCATGTAAGTCGAATGGGCGTTGTTTTTCTATATGATGGATAGCGCCATCGTTTGGCCGATTGGCACCAAATTTGACACAGGCCTTCGGGAGGTCATGTCGGATAAGGTCCCCAAGTTTGGTGTTGATCGGGCATTCCAAACCTTATGAAAATGTGTGCTGGTTTGAAATCCCATTCATTTCAATGGGGCTTCTGACCGGCTTTGAGCTTCGATTACAGCGCCAGCTTTTAGCCGATCTGCACCAAATTTTTGTGGTATCATCAGGGCCCCATGGGGAACAAATGACCCAAATTTGGTGTCAATCGGACCGGCGGTTCTGGAGATATAAAATGCATGTATGTGAATGGGAGTTTTTTAAGATATGATGAAGAGCGCCACCGTTTGGCCGATTGACACCAAATTTGACACAGGCCTTCGGGAAGTCCAGCCGCATAAGGTCCCCAAGTTTGGTGTTGATCGGCCATTCCAAACCTTGTGAAAAGTGTGCTGGTTTGAAATCCCATTCATTTCAATGGGGCTTCTGACCGGATTTGAGCTTCGATTACAGCGCCACCTTTAGGCCGATCTGCACGAAATTTTTTGTGGTATCATCAGGGCCCCATGGGGAACAATTGACCCAAATTTGGTGTCAATCGGATTTGTGGTTATGGAGATATAAATTGCATGTAAGTCAATGGGATGAATTTTTCGTCTTTAATCTGCAATAGCAGCGCCACCTATGGGCACATTAGGGTCCCCTTCGGTGCCTGGCATCAGGGGACCATGCTGAACAATTCGGCACTGGTTTCATGTCAATCTGACTTGTGGTTATGGAGGAACTAATTTTCTGGATTAAAGAGCGCCACCTAGGGGCCAGTCGCACCAAATTTTGCAGAGGCCCTCAAGGGGGCGTCCCTAATGAGTGGTCCAAGTTTGGTGTCGATCGGCCATTCCAAACAGAAGTTATGCCCTCACTTCCTGTTAGTAGCGTTTTGCGAAATGTTTGTTAGCGTATAATTGCGCCAATTTTTGTGATATCAAAATTCCCTCTACAAACTTTGTAGAGCTCGGTCCAGAGATCATCCGTGCCAAGTTTCGTGGCGATCGGACTTGCGGTTCCGGAGGAGATGATTTTGGGTGGAGTTTCAGTTTTTGCGCTGTAGCTCGAAAAAGTCTAGGCGGAAATGGGCGTGGCCTATACCAGGAGATTCAGCTCGATCCCCGAACGCGTGGATAGAAGGTTTTGATATCGCCTTCGTAGATCGGGAGATCCAAGGCCAAACGCGTTGACCTTTGCGTGATAGCGCCCCTAGCGGTGGAAGTGTGCGGATTTTTGCGCCTGAGTTACTCTTGGGGCTGTGAAGCTACGCTTGAGAGTTGCGCGTTTCTAGGAGTTACAGCGACCGCTGCAGTATGCGCTTTATGCACGGAAGAAAAAATAATAATAACTAGAACTGGCGAGCAGTTGTAAACGGGTCCAAGCCACCTGTCGCCAGTCGCCTCTCGCTCGCTGGAGGGTGCCATGAAGTCGTCCCGGCCCGCCATGATTAATTGTGCCATAGTAACGGGCCCTAGAGCCAAGACGGGCCTGTGGAGCAGAAAAGACCATATTTGTAAATGAAAGTGGCTTGCGGTTATGGAGATCTGAAATGAATGTACGTCAATGGGAATTTTTTTGGGTAGCGCCAACTAGCGGCGGAAATGAACCAAATTTCGCAGAGGCCTTCTAGGGGCAGGGCAGATAAGGTCCTCAAGTTTTGTGTTGATCGGCCTTTCCAAGCCAGAGTTATGTTATACTTTGTGTTTTTAGCGTTTTCGCAAATATTTGTTAGCCTGTAATTCGGCCTTTTTTTGTCGAATCAAAATTCCCTCTACAAACTTTCTTCGGCTTGGTCCAGAGATGGTCTGTGCAAAGTTTCGTGTCGATCGGACTTGCGGCTTCGGAGGAGTTAATTAAAATAGGTTTTCAAGTTTTCGCGATTTCGCGAAATGAAAACGTCATAGGACAGAGTCATGTCGTATACCATCGGAATCGGCAGCATCCCCCAAACACGTAGACATAAAGTTTATGAGTGTGCGATTTCGTAGGCCTCAGTTATGGGGTAAAATGTGCTTTGTTTGAACTTCCCATTGAAATGAAAGGGGCATTTGAGCTTAGATTACAGCGCCACCGTTAGGCCGAACTGCACCAAATTTTTGTGGTATCATCAGGGCCCCATGGGTAACAATTGACCCAAATTTGGTGTCAATCGGATTTGTGGTTATGGAGATATAAATTGCATGTAAGTCAATGGGAGTTTTTTTAAGATATGATGAAGAGCGCCACCGTTTGGCCGATTTGACACCAAATTTGACACAGGCCTTCGGGAAGTCCAGCCGCATAACGTCCCCAAGTTTGGTGTTGATCGGCCATTCCAAACCTTGTGAAAAAGTGTGCTGGTTTGAAATCCCATTCATTTCAATGGGGTTTCTGACGGCATTTCACCTGCGATTGTAGCGCAACCTTTAGGCGGATCTGCACCAAATTTTTGTGGTGTGATAAGAGCCCCATGGGGAACAATTGACCCAAATTTGGTGTCAATCGGAGCTGCGGTTCTGGAGATATAAAATGAATGTAAGTCAATGGGAAAAAAATTTTGTCTTTAAGCTGCAATAACAGCGCCACCTATGGGCACTATTAGGGTCCCCTTTGGTGCCTGGCATCAGGGGACCATGCTGAACAATTGGGCACTGGATTCATGTCAATGTGACGTGTGGTTATAGAGGAACTAATTTTCTGGATTAAAGAGCGCCACCTAGGGGCGAGTGGCACCACATTTTGCAGAGGCCCTGAAGGGGGCGTCCCAAATGAATGGTACAAATTTGGTGTCGATCGGCCATTCCAATCCTAAGTTATGACCTCACTTCCTGTTTGTAGCGTTTTCGCAAACGTTTGTTAGCGTATAATTGCGCCATTTTTTGTCGGATCAAAATTTCCTCTACAAACTTTGTAGAGCTCGGTCCAGAGATTATCCGTGCCAAGTTTCGTGTCGATCGGACTTGCGGCTTCGGAGGAGTTAATTAAAATAGGTTTTCAGTTTTCACGATGTAGCTCGAAAAAAGTTTAGGCGGAAATGGGCGTGGCCTATACCAGGAGATTCAGCTGGATCCCCGAACGCGTGGATATAAGGTTTTGATATATTCCTTCAGTAGTCAGAGGTCCAAGCCCAAAGCGCTGACCTTAGCGTGATAGCCCCTAGCAGTAGAAGTGTGCGAATTTTTTGCGCCTGAGGTACTCTTGGGGCTGTGAAGCTACGTTGAGAGTTGCGCGTTTCTAGGAGTTACAGCGACCGCTGCAGTATGCGTTTATGCACGGAAGAAAAAAAAATAATAAATAGAATAAAAATCCGGCGAAAACAATAGGGTTCCATGCCACCGTGGTATGGGAACCGCTGTTCTTGCAAGCGCTGGTTCCCAGCTCACTCGGGCTTGGACCCCTAACTAGAACTGCGCGAGCAGTTGTAAACGGGTCCAAGCCACCTGTCGCCAGTCGCCCTTCGCCGCTGAGGGCGCCGCAGTCGTCCCGAGCTCACCGACGTCCCGCGTAAGGTCCCGAGTCAGGCCTCGAAAGGCCACTCGAACCGGTAGGCCGGCGTGTTTGAAAATGCCATTGAAATGAATGGGCTTAGCGACGGCGTTTGAGCTTCGATCACGGCGCCGCCTTTGGCCAAAACGCACCAAATCGCTCAGCTGTCATCAGGGCCACTTCGGTGAAGAAGTGACCCAAATTTGGTGTAAATCGAGCTGCGGTACTGGAGATATAAAATGAATGTAAGTCAATGGGAATTTTTTTGGGTAGCGCCAACTAGTGGCTAACTGCACCAAATTTTGCACTGGCGTTCTAGGGGGCAGGGGAGACAAGATCACCAAGTTTGGTGTTGATCGGCCACTCTAACCTAAGATCTGCCATCACTTCCTTTTAGTAGCGTTTTTCGCAAACGTTTGTTAGCGTATCATTGCGACATTTTTAGTCAGATCAAAATTCTGTACACAAAATTTGTAGAGCTCGGTCCAGAGATTATCTGTGCCAAGTTTCGTGTTGATAGGACTTGTGGCTTCGGAGGAGATGATTTCAGCCCGGCTTGTCAGTTTTTGCGATTTTGCGCGAAAAGGGTTGGGCGGAAATGGGCGTGGCCTACATCACGTGATTCAGCGCAATCCCCCAAACGCGGAGACATAAGATTTATGAATGTGCGATGTAGTTGGCCTTAGTTATGAAGAAAAATGTACTTTGTTCTAAAATCCCATTGAAATGAATGGGGCATTTGAGCTTCGATTACAGCGCCACCTTTTGGCCGAACTGCACCAAATTTTTGTGGCATCATCAGGGCCCCATGGGTAACAATTGACCAAAATTTGGTGTCAATCGGAGCTGCGGTAGTGGAGATATAAAATGAATGTAAGTCAATGGGATTTTTTTGGGTAGCGCCAACTAGCGGCTAAGTGCACCAAATTTTGCACTGGCGTTGTATGGGGCAGGGGAGACAAGGTCACCAAGTTTGGTGTTGATCGGCCACTCCTAACCTGGGATCTGACATCACTTCCTTTTATTAGCGTTTTCGCGAAATATTTGTTAGCGTAAAATTGCGACATTTTTTGTCGTATCAAAATTCCCTCTACAAACTTTGTAGAGCTCGGTCCAGAGATTATCCGTGCCAAGTTTCGTGGTCGATCGGACTTGCGGCTTCGGAGGAGATGATTTCAACCGGCTTGTCAGTTTTTGCGATTTTGCGCGAAAAGGTAAAGGCGGAAATGGGCGTGGCCTACATCACGTGATTCAGCTCAATCACCCGAACGAGTAGACATAAGATTTATGAATGTGCGATGTAGTTGGCCTTAGTTATGAAGAAAAATGTACTTTGTTTGAAAATCCCATTGAAATGAATGGGGCATTTGAGCTTCGATTACAGCGCCACCTTTTGGCCGATCTGCACCAAATTGTTGTGGTATCATCAGGGCCCCATAGGTAACAATTGACCCAAATTTGGTGTCAATCGGATTTGTGGTTATGGAGATATAAATTGCATGTAAGTCAATGGGATTTTTGAAAACATTTTTAATTTGCAATAACAGCGCCACCTATGGGCACATTAGGTTCCCCTTTGGTGCCTGGCATCAGGGGACCATGCTGAACAATTTGGCACTGGTTTCATGTCAATGTGACTTGTGGTTATAGAGGAACTAATTTTCTGGATTAAAGAGCGCCACCTAGGGGAGAGTTGCACCAAATTTTGCACAGGCCCTCAGGGGGGCGTTACAAATTAGTGGTCCAAGTTTGGTGTGGATCGACCATTCCAATCCGAAGTTATGCCCTCACTTCCTGTTAGTAGCGTTTTCGCAAATATTTGTTAGCGTATAATTGCGACATTTTTAGTCGTATCAAAATTCCCTCTACAAAATTTGTAGAGCTCGGTCCAGAGATTATCCGTGCCAAGTTTCGGTGTCGATCGGACTTGCGGCTTCGGAGGAGATGATTTTGGTCGGCTTGTCAGTTTTCGCGATGTAGCGAAAAAAAAAGTCCAGGCGGAAATGGGCGTGGCCTATACCAGGAGATTCAGCACGATCCCCGAGCAGCGTGGATATAAGGTTTTGATATCCGCCTTCATAGTGGGGAGTTCCAAGCCCAAACGCATTGACCTTGCTTATAGCGCCCTAGCAGTAGAAGTTTGCGAATTTTTGCGCCTGAGGTCATTGACAAAGACGTGACCTACCTTGTGAGTTTCGGAGTGTAGCACTTCACGGTCTAGGGCCGCAGTATCGGTTTCTTCACGGAAGAATAATAATAAAACCAGAACGATTACAATAGGGTTCCCAGCCACCTGTGGTATGGGAACCGCTGCTACTGCAATCGCTGGTTCCCAGCCCACTTCGGGCTTGGACCCTAACTAGAACTGCAAGCAGTTGTGAGCGGGTCCAAGCCCCTGGCGAAACTTCGCCCCAGCCCCGCTGAGGGCTGAAGTCGTCCCGAGCTCCGCACCGCGTGCCGCGCAATGTCCCCGAGTTAGGTCTCGACGGGCCTTTCCAAACAGAGGCAAAACGTCCTGCGTTTGAAAATGCCATTGGAACGAATGGGATTTATTGATAAATTTCAGTGCTTTGCATTTTTTCCAGTGTAATGTACTTAGCATATTATGTTATGTTAGTTAAGTAGATTAAATATTTTTAATGCAGCCTGTTGTTGTCATGAGTTATGTATGCAGACTTATGTTTTAAGAGTTGGAGGCTGCTGCTTGGAGAAAGCTGGCGAGCATTAATGAGAGTTCTGCACTGTTTGAACCTGTGTGAAGGTAAATAAAAGTGAAACTAAGTCCCAAGACAGGTGATATGAGCCTGTGCAAGTTTGAGAACTGAAGATAGTATCCGGTCCCGTCACCTACCATCACTCTGTGTTCAGATAAATGGCGGACAGGCAGGACAAAGCAGGACACCACTCCTTCCTGTAGCACCAGAGAAAGGCCCTGTTGGAAGGCAATTTTGCCTTGTAACAGTTTGCTTTTATCCATCAGCATCTCTGAAGCATGGGCCTTAACATCTTATTGGTTTATTGTTTCAGCTTGTGTTAATAAAACTGCCCCAAACCTGATCTTTAAATTGTCATGTTTGATAAATCACCTTTCCAGTTGAAACGCATGTCTTCTGTAATGAAATGTTCTGGAAAAAGTAAATCTCCTGGGTTAAAATGACAGATTATATCATGGTTGCTAAACTTGCTTATTTGCTTGTAGTGCTATGCTAACCTTTCTTCTAAGGAGGACAGGAGTCCAATAATGTTCCAATAGCACAGAATTAATTTCTAACAATGTATTATACATAATGTGAGCTCCTTGTGTGAAATGATGGGCCTACAACTGTTGTAGCTTTTGAAGTAAATCTCTATCTGTCCACAGCACAGGCTTTGACCACAACCTGGAGGAGGAACTATAGTTGAAATGACTCTCGGTATAATATAACCTAAACATTATTTACAGTAGGTTGAGCCACAATTACAAGGTGTTGTTATCATAATATCTGAAAGTGCCAACAGGGCTTTTCTCTGGTGCTGCTGGAAGGAGTGGTGTTCTGCTTTGTCCTGACAGTCCAGCATTTATCTGAACAGAGAGTGATGGTAGGCTGCACAGGCTCACATTCTCCAGGTACTGTGGAAAATCTGGGAGGTCCTGAGATGAGGATCAGGGAGAAAAACTAAATAAGTCAACTTCACTTTTATTATTTGTACACAAGTAGCCTACAAACAGGACAGAGTTCAGCTTTTATCTGGTGTTTCACCAAACAGAATGAAACCCAAAAAAGCATTGAGAGATCTGAAACCCTGGAGCTATTAATGCTTCCTAGGTTTCACACATAAGTCTGCTGAACTCATGAGAACTAAGGGCTGCATTAAAAATATTTTATGTACTTAAGTAACATGACAGGTTGACACTGGCGAAAATAGCAAAGGAGAAAAAAAGTTTAGAACTCCATAGATTTGTTTTGGAAGAGATTTCTTGTGACACATAACAGCAGATGGTGGAAGGTGAGAGTTTTCAGCAGCTCCACAGAAAGAGAAGCTGGAGGCAGGTGAAGTTCTGCACAGCCTTCCAACTCAGTGATCAGCTTCGTCTGGTCGCAGTGCAGTATTGTCTTTGATATAAATATTTCAAAAGGGCTTGTTGGCTGTTGGCGCCACAGAAGGACTCAAGGGGGCAGTGTGCCCTCTGCTGGTGGGGTGACAATAGTAAGAAGACTTAAAAATATGAAGTTATATGTGTTAACAAAGTAAATTATGAATAAAATCATATAAACTGAAATAAATAGGCTAACTGCGATTCTAAGCTACATATAACAGTAGTAAAATTGTCCTAATCTGAAGTTGCAGGTCATTGAATAAAGGTAATTTTCGTTTTTGTATTACAAACGAATAACAGATTATCCACAGATACCCTGACCATGCGGCATAAGATACACAAGTTCAGTGTTGGTCAGCCATTGCAAACGTAGGCAAATTCTGGGTTGGTTAGAAATCCCATTCATTTCAATGGCCTTTCTGACCGCATTTGAGGTTCAATTATTGCGCCACCTGTTGGCTGAATTGTACCAAATTTGTCAGGTATCATCAGGGGCCCATGGGTAAGAATTGACCCAAATGTGGTGTGAATTGGACCCGCGGTTCTGGAGATATCAAATGAATGTAAGTGAATGGGAGTGTTTTTTCATAAATTATAAATGTAGTCACCTTTTATGCCATTGACACCAAATTTCACATAGAAAGCACTGTAAATTAGATGAAATGTGCAACTACTAGTGTGTGCCTTGGTAATATTTTATTACAATGAACTGTTAAAAGAGAAAAATGTCCAAGTCAAAACACTGATAATATAATACTGTAACACAATATTCTTTTGAGCAATATGTGCCTTTATCATAAATAGAAACTTTCAGATTTCTAAGCTTTGAAATGGCTGTTCGTGTGGAGATTGCTTACACTTGTTTGAATGAGAAACCTAATACATAATCTTGTGAAAAGTTTTTCCATTTGACACATTTGAGGTCAGAGATAGGCTACTGAATATGGTATGGCTATGTTCCCATAGAATATGGTCTGGAAGTCTGAGCTCTCCATTGTAGCGGTCCATAGAGTACGTGAATGAAGTTTTTTGAAGCCATCCCATCGGAGAAGTAGGCTCCTTTTGTGAGGGTGTCACTTCAAGAGGAGGTAATTTATGCAAGCGGGGCGCAAGGCATGCCGGTCCGTTTTACGTTGATGTTGCAATACGTCACCACCAAACCACACCCAACAGAGAGACACAATGGCGGCGCACACGGAAGTAAGTGGCGTTTCAGTCACGTATCGGCAAAAGACAGCTGCAGTTATGTGAAATTGCTGTTCGTTTTGATAAAACAGAACGAGTCATTTAGGTCAATTGTGGCCACAGTGTTTAAGTGAGGGATAGGTTTCGTTTGTGGGCATGGTAACCATGGGAACGAGTCGCCATCAGGTGGACTATACCTGTCATTGCATGTTGGAGGCATATGTATTGAAATTAAGAGGAAAGAAATTGTTGACACTTTGTTCGCTTGTAATGATTATGGGGTGATTATAAGGTGTTTTAATGGGGTTGATGGGTTATTTTTGTCACTTAACGGTATATATGCTCTAAAAAAGTACCAGTGCATTATTCAGGGATAATGGAAAAATGGGTGAGAAAGGGTTATTTTAAAAAAATGAACAACCTGGCAAAAAATTGTGTCAAAGCACATGAGAGTATATAGAATCAGAATTTGTAGACATGTAGGTAAAAGCAGCAATATGTTGATATAGTAGAGTTATTTTGTAATCAGGCAACAGTAAGGACAAGTAGTACACCACAGACAGTGAAGGAATGCCATGTACCCATGTCTATGCTGTGTCTTGTTTCCTCCCTGTCATACCTTAGTCAATGAGAAGTACATATTTAGTTAAAAATGCTGTTAGTCATTGTATTGATAGGCAGACAGAAAGCAAGTAGAACAAGCAAAGATATGTTTATTAGAAAAATCACAGCAGACGAGAAAGATATGTACACTAACATCCAGACATTCAAAAAATAAATTACAGGAATAGTAACACAAGTGTTACATGTCTTCTTGTTCTTCTTCCACAGTGGGTTCTTTGGTGGCGTCTTGTAGGTCTGAATGTAAGTGGAGAAAAAGACATGCAATGAAAACCAAAAATATCTAGAGTTTTCATATGACTGTAGTAATTTGGAGTAAGTGCAGAAGTAGCTAAATAGATGGTGAGTTGTTCCAATATGAGTCACGGTTTGAGGTAGAGTTATATCTGGGCAAATAAGGCGGAAACTGCAGGACGACTGTCATTGAATGGTTAATGAATTTTGAGAAAATAGAAAATAATGGACAAACAGTAAACAAATAATGTTAAATGTCATTAGTTGCTTTCTGCAGGCCTATGTAATGAGGCCACATGATAGGATTCAATATTATGACATACAATATGAGGGAGTAACTATAAAAAGTGGTTTGGTTGAATGTGTGATTAGCGTGGAATACGGTGTTTATGTCTTTAAGAAACACACAGTTATTTTATTCTTTCTTGAAGAGACGTAAGCAGTACAGAAGGTGCTACTGTATAGAAAGACTTACCATCCAAACAGCAAGCGAGGGATGCTTGTAGGGTGTCCGGAGCGTTTTTCTTGGTGGCTTCTCGCAGGTCTGAATATAAGTAGACAAAAAGAAATGGAATCAGGTGTATGTAATGAGGACACATGATATTTTCCAATATTATGACATACAGTAAGAGGGAGTAACTCTAAAAAGCGGTTAGGTAGAATGTGTGATTAGCGTGGAATAAAGTGTAGTTGTCTTTAACAAACACAAAGTTATTAGTTTCTTTCTTGAAGAGACGTAAGCAGTACAGAAGGTGCTACTGTATAGAAAGACTTACCATCCAAACAGCAAGCAAGGGATGCTTGTAGGTCGTCAATGGTTTTCAAGGCGTTCTCCAAGTCTCTTCGGTTGTTGTCGCTTTGTGCTTTTAACATGGCAGCTTGTTGCTTCCAAAAATCCAGCTGTTGTTTGGTGGCACTGATGAGCCGATCCTTCTTGTTCAAGACGTGCATGACTTTAATGCCGGTGGTGAGGGACTGACTGAAGGTATCGTCGTCATCCGCATGTCGATCTTGGGATTTATACTGCAAATACAATAGAAGTAATGTTCATATCTGTGATGGCAAAAAATGGAAGGGTGTAAAATGGTGATTCTTCACCGAATCGGCAGTATAATAACAGTTGCTGTCATGGTTTTGTAAATGTTAACAATTGTAATAGACTGTTGTGGATTGAGAAGAATTGTAACAAAGCTACGGTTATATCTGTGAGTGAGCCATAACAGGGTATATACAGGAATGTTGAAGTAAAATTCAAGACCTTTTTAAGACCTTTTCAAGAGTTTTTCAACATATTGTAAGACTGTAGCGCCACTTGGAGGTAACTGATTAAATGAGCCACACACCTTTTAAAAGGGACATTTGAGTTTTTAAAAGGAATTTAAATATATTTATAACATATAGTGTTTATGTCATGAGGTTGTAACGTAACCTACAAATTGAAGCATTTACCTACTTTCCCAGTTGTTTATTACAGTCTGTATGAGGCAACAGTTTTCATTTTGAAGGAGTGGTTAGAATTTGCTTCAAAAAGCAGCTGTCTTACAAAAGCTACGAGGTTTATAAGAACAGGCACCTTTTCCCATAAGAAACGGCTGAAATTACATATCCAAAAGGAATCAGGAATAACTCCTGAACCATTTGGCCTAAATGCATAAGTCTGGTGTCCTTTGAAAGGTCAGAAGCTAAGGAATATAAATCTATTGTGTATTAATATATTTATTTGAGTTTTACTGACTAAATGGACATGCAATAAAGAAAAAAACAGATATTTTATCCTCGCCCCAAAAAAAGCTGTATATTAATGCAATAAACCATCAAAACCATCCTGAGCAAACTTTTAATGCAACAGGATATCTTTTAATACACATAGAATGCTATTATAACTGTAAATCACATGAAAATAAAGTAAAATACAGCACTTATCATCCAATTATGATCAAATATGGCAGGCGAATTTCCATAATCTGGCAATATTTATTGTTAAAATGCTGACTTTTATTGATATATATCTTTAAAACACTGTTTCTGTCCATACAACTAAGATTCAAATGAAGAAACCCGTAAATATAGATAAAAACAGGAGTATTCATCAACTTTCCTGTCAGTGAAATCACCGAAAGTGTTTTACAGGCCTGTAGAGTGAGAACGGAACTTCCCACAGTAATGGGGGTGGAATCAATCGAACCGGCTTGAGGAAACCTTTCATTTGATACCCTATATGTCTATATATCTCCAACGGATCGGCCACAAAAGGCCAAAAAACACCGTGTGTTCTCAACCGTTATGTTTCCTCTCTGCAGAAAAAGACGACAGCAGGTCGGCAGCTGGCCGCTGTTGCGCAATAATCAATATGGCGCCCGACTAGACCCGAAGCAACAAGTTCGGCAAATTTCGGATGTAAAATGGCGGACGAAATATTTTTGGGGATTTTTGGACAACGCTTAAGCCCCAACGCTCCCGGTACAGGGGTCAGCTGTGTCTAACAGTTTGTAGCAACATTACAGCTAATCATAATCAATGACAAATAAGCTATTGCATGAGGTTGTAGGTGCTACGGTTCGCCAGCAGAGACCGACAAAGTCCGCCTTGACCGAAAGCGCTTTTGTTTTATGAGAGAATTAGAGACGAAAGTGAAATTAACCCATCGGCTTCCGAAGGCAGGCGGCAAGATGGAGATCTATCGGAACCCGAATGGCTGCTGTTTGTGGCCGGAATCCAGCTATAAAAACCCAACTATATTGCAGACCCGGTACCGGGGGCGGTTTGGCAAAATACATTGATCTGCTTGCAAGAGTTTTGAAGGCCTTGTGGACACGATGCATAATAGTAACATGGGGATAGTGTTTACAGAGTGTCATTACACTATATGAATATGTACTTACAGTTGCTAGTTGGAGGGCCTGCCTGGCCTCTTGTGTGTCGCTGTTGTTGAAGAG
This sequence comes from Lepomis macrochirus, assembly GCA_024633595.2. NCBI lineage: Eukaryota > Metazoa > Chordata > Actinopteri > Centrarchiformes > Centrarchidae > Lepomis > Lepomis macrochirus. Next base: position 1,503,308 of record JALXJV020000003.1, read on the forward strand.
AGCTCGGGGCAGCTTGGTAGGTGAAGCCATGTTCTGATGAACGGGATCTGTAGTGAAAGGAAAAAGTGACCCACAAAGTGAGCAGGTTTAAGGACTTGTTGTTGTAATGTGTGTGTATATATTATGGCACAGACATTTTCATGTGGAAATGTAGAAATATGTGTTGTGTCCATTCACCACTTACCTCAGAATTGAAGAAGGAGAAAAAAAAGAAAAGTTAGGGTGCAGGGATCCGCTGGAGTTTGTAGGTCCTGTGATGAAGGTTGGTGTGGGCTGTGTGTTTGTTGTGAAATGTGAGATTGGTCACCTTTTAAGCCAAGTCAGTAGGTGTGGAATATCAGCCAAGAAAGCTTTCAGGTGAAATCATTGGTTGTAGATGAAAGGGGAGGGGCAAAGGCGTATTGTAGTAGTATTGTACCAACAGCTTTGGCTGGGAGATCCCCGCCTACAAATTGTGGTTTTGAATCCAAGTATGGCTGTAAATCAGAGTATAACTCCTAAAAGTAAAGATGTTATTAATACAAACGACATATGTGAAATATAGTGTATTAGTACAGAGGTGACATCACAAACATATACATGTCCAGTAATTGTATTATATGGAGTAGTTGTGTTTTGTAGGCTTGAAATGTCTGGCTTGAATAGATTTGTAGGTGAATACTTACATTTGACGCTCTAATATGTATACAATACGCTACATTTTGAGATGTGTTGATGGCATTTAAAATGTACTGTAGCATGTGGAAGGACATATGAGGCTTTGTCCATGTTTTGTATGTGTAGATGTTTAGAAAAAGTAGATGTAGTTTGTAAAATATGTGTAAGCGGATGGGATAAAGTGTAATGTTATGAAATAGTAAGTGACAATCATTGTTAAGTCTCCCATCTCCCCAGTGTGTGTTTTTCTGTCTTTTGCTGTGTCTGTGTTTGTCTGTGTGTCAATTCTATTGAATGTACTGTGTTGGCATGACTATAAAACAACATAGCCAAAGTATTATACATATTATGTGAAGTAACGAAAGCATCTGTGTTAAAGAAAAGAAATATATATATCAGGAAAAAAGGAAAGATGAAATGATTAATATCATTACATCATATGTAATGCTATTAATATGCCGACAAAGTATAGTATATGAAGAAAAAAAGTAAAATAAAAGAATCAGTAATATACGAAGCTATCCAAATAATAAGATTTTTTAAATATGTATAATGATGTCTTAGTCATAGGATCCAGTGGTTGTTTTGATGTCATGGCATGTGGAGACACATTTAGCAGCAGTTATTTGACATTTAGGCATTTTTCCCAATGAATAGGGCAGTTTGTGTGTGTCTGATAGGAATTTGAATTTCTCGTATATTTAGGAAAAGTTTGCAAAGTGTTGTTGGGTTAGTGTTTCATAGTTGGTGCATGAGGTTTGAAATTGCAGGTCTGTCCCTATCTGTCCTTTGTGTCTGCCTTTCCTGTGTCACAATGGGAGCAGAATCCGTCCTCCTGTAGTTGGCAGCTCTGTCTGTGGCGACCTGTTCTACAGCCAGGCTGTGTTCACTCCGTCTGTATATTGTGAACATGTTTGTTAGTTTAGGACATTTTATTGTAGTCAGGTATTTGTCATTGTGAATTGTCTTATTAGGGTTGTTGTCAAAATTCTATGTAGTGTTTTAATATGCTGTCTGTGTTTGTCTATGTGTCCCTCACTGTTAACTGGTGGAGGCAGATGCCCCCCCACCCTGAGCCATGGTTCTGCTTGATGTTTCTGCCTGTTAAAAGGAAGTTTGTCCTTGCCTGCATTGGTTAGTGCTGCTTTTGGTGGGAATAGTTGAGCTTCTGTAACAAACTTGAGAGTACGGGTCTCACCTGTTCTTTGTGAGAAGCCATGTGAGATAACCGTAGTTGTGATTTGGATTATAGAAATAACATAGAATGGAATAGAATTGTTTGTTGAGTAAGTCCTGTCCTCATCATCCTGTACACACAACAGAGAAAGTGGGAAATTGACATTCCATAAACGTGGGCAATGGAGCCCTGTATTTACATACAGAACGAGCACTGAATGTGTCCAGTCCAGTGAGAAAGAGAAGGCATCTTAAGCAAGTGTTGCTTTCAGTGTAAGAACAACTTGGTGTTTTGTTATTGAAGTCACACCAAATTGCTGTTGGTGCGAGACACACAGCCAGGAGCTGTACACACACACATATATATATATATGTAAAATTATTGCTGAACATTTACATTGGCTTTCTTTGTAGAGAAAGATATCTAATGATCAGAATGTGGTTTTACTGTAAAACTGCAAGGTGAGTGTAAAGGCAGAGAAGTGCAATTTTAGCACAATTGAGCAAGTGAAAAAGCGACATTCCAGAAACATGGCCAATGGCCCCTTGTATTTACATGCATAACAAGCACTGAATGTGTCTTACCAGTGACAAAGAGAAGGCACGTTAAGCTACCTGACGTTTTAGTCTAAGACGAACTTGCTCTTTTGTTATTGAAGTCACACCAAATTGCCTAGACACACAGCCAGGACGTGGTTCTTTGTCTTGCCATTGAGAGCAATACACTTTCAGAAGTTGTTGTGTAAACATGTGACATTGATATGCGATGAAGTGCAGATTGAAGAAATAGTCTATTCAGTGGGAGCAATTAACAGCAACCCAGAGTTACCATTGTATTTGTGTCTGTCCTTCCCTAATGGAGTTGGTTTAGAGTAATGACACTTGCTAACCTACATTGGTGCAATTTGAAGTCGCTTGTACCAAACTATCCATTTCAGCACATTTGTCTGTGTCATAAAAAACCCACATTGAAATGACAATAATAGCAAATGTCCTGCATCTGTGTATAGATGTATATATATATATATATATATATATATATATATATATATATATATATATATATATATATATATATAAAGTTGTGCAGAACACTGAAATTGCTTTATGTTGTACAGATAGATGGGCAGTTTTCAGAATGTGTTTTACAAAGAGACTGCAAGCTTAGTGTACAGGAAGAAAAGTGCTTATATTTGAGCAGAATTGGGTCAAGGGATGTTAAATCAATTACAAACTGTGGTGTTTGGGTCTGAGGTACCAGTATTAACTGTGGAAATAACTGAAACAAAGTGTATTGGTGCAGTGATTGTGACAGACATTGTATTGTGTGTGTTTTCACAAGTGAATGACATATTATTTTTAGAAGTAACAGTCAATAAAAAGTAAACATGTTAACAAGTGTCTTCCATTTCTTCTCAGTGTCTTTGGTACATTTCCAGACAAAGACAAATACATTGTGTCAATATCTGTACTGTTGTGAAGGTGTTGGCCTTTAAAGCGTGGGCGTGCGTTTAGTCATTTATAATAAGTGTATTTATTAATATGTGAATGTATTGGAATGTAGCTATTTTTTGGAATGTGGATGTATGGAGACAAATATTGTAAAAAAATTCTCTCCCAATAAAAGGAAAGATTGGCAAAAGATTGACATTAGCCAGGTATATTATAAAAAGAAGGCGTCCTGATTGTTGTATATCAGTCCAGTTTGTGTTCATGATATTGACAGTTCCAGTTGTGTTCCAGGTGTATGACAACATATTCAGGTGCATTATAATGTACCTTATGACGGATTGAATGGTTTGCCTTAAAATATAAGAATTTTTTACCATGTGACACAAAAATATATCATATTTTTTAGACAGCCAGGACCTGATTCTTTGTCTTGCCATTGAGAGCAATACACTTTCAGAAGTAGTTGTGTAAACATGTGACATGAAGATGCAGATTGAAACAATAGTCTATTCAGTGGGAGCAATTAAGAGCAACACAGAGTCAGCATTATATTAGTGTATTTCCATCCCTAATGGAGTAGGTTTAGAGTAATTGCACTTGCTGACCTACATTGGTGCAATTTGAAGTCACTTGTACCAAAATCTGAATGATATGTTATTGCTTGCACATAAATTGTAGTGAATGACAACTGTCAGCACAATGACAATCTTTGTGAGAATGTGGTTTTACTGTGAAACTGCAAGCTCAGTGTACAGGAACAAATGTGCTATACTTAGTACAATTGGTTGAAGGGGTTGGTAAATCAATTACAAACCGTGGTGGTTGCCTCTGAGGTACCAGTGTTAACTGTGGACAATAAAAAACAACAAAAAAAAAAATACAAAATAAAAAAATATATATATATATATATATATATATATATATATATATATATATATATATATATATATATGTATATATATATGTATATGTACATGTTATGTTTATCACCAAAAGCTAAAGAGCTTCACTAGAAAATATTTAATGACATGTATCCTTCAAAACACCTCCTCTGACATAGATTTAACATTGATCCAACTGAACTGTATATTCTGTGATGAGGACATACAGACAACGGATCACTTGTTTTTCTTCTGTCCTTACAGTAACACATTTTGGTGTGACATATATGATTGGCTGGAACCTTATCTCCAATCTGTCTGTAATTTCACTAGAGATAGCATCACATTTGGAATTATAATGAATGACAAAAACTATGAACTGCTTTTAAACACTGTAATTATCTTCGGTAAAATTTAAATCCAGAAATGTAAATGTTGAAAAACACAGCCTCTTTTTACTGTCTTCATGAAGAAGAATACAGGAAAATAAGTTCTTGATTTTATTGATGGCTTAAAGTTATCTGAAGCCCCATAACTATTTCTGTACTGTTTCTTTATCCTGTTATTTATTGTATTTTATTTGTATGTTTATGTACATATTTTCTTTTCTTTTAATTTATTTTCCTATTCTTAAAACGTATGTACTCCGTTTCGTCTTAGCACTGATATTTGTTGATCTCTGTCTATGCCAGATACTGTTGTACATTTTTTCCTCAATAAAATAACAAAGAAAAAAAAGTGACTTCCGGTCCCGGAAGTGTTGGTGACGTATCCATGCTGGGGCAGGTGACGTTCCGGTTAGTAAGATAAATAACATAAGATAGTAAAATAAATATATTGTGGTCAACAGGAAAACTATAGGAAATATATAATATAATGCATTAGACTTGTAAATTTTGTAGTTTGTCCGACGCCTATAAAGTTTGGGAAAAAAATAAATATCTGATTTTGTCCTGTGTTTTTGGAACCGGAAGACGGACTGGAGTGTGTTATTTTATAGAATTTTATTTGTATTTGGAGTGGTGGATGTTAGGTGAGGGGTATTTAGCACAGTGAATTGTAAGGTAAATGTCAGAGAAACACGCATAGGTTTCTTTTTGAGTAAAATGACAAATACTAAGGCTAGTTTCGGTCGACTGATCACAGGAAGGACTTCTGTGTCGTGAATCACGACAACGCCCCGTGTGACGTCACCGGAAGTTTTGCCCCCGTTCAAAAGGAAACGCGCGAGCTGCCGAGCTCTGTAGCTGATTCGCGTTCCGTGATTTAGCTGCTCCTATTGCTTTCAAAGCAAACTCTCTTTCACACACTTCCAAAGACGCTGCAAAGCATTCATTGTCATCTCCGAGGATTTGTCGATTACTTTTGCAAGGTGAGTGTGACTTCTTCCTGGTTAGTTAGCGTGCCAACGTGAGGTGTTTACTGATTGAACGAGTGGTATTGTTAGCGAGCAGTGAGGAGCTGGACAGCTTTGTTATAGTTTCAATTCAGTAACGTTAGCAGTTGCTGAAGATAACACAGTGTAGGCAAGATAGTGTTAGCAGTTGTTGTTGCTACCACAAGCAAACAATAGCAGCGCGTGGTCGACACGGCGTCCCGCGCCACACGTGCGGCACCTTTGTTTGTGTAACTTTGTACTTAGTTCATGTGATCGAGTGTTCGTATGAGTTATTTCCTTGAGCGTTAGCAGAATACTGGATGGTAGTTGTATTTTCTGCTGCACAAACAAAAGGAGAGACCTGCCTGAGGTGTGTTAACTTTACGTGAGTGATTCCCCACCAGCTATCCGGCCAAATACACATAGCTTTGTTACCGTTTTAATTCTGCAGAACGGTGTAGTGGGACTGTGATGCTGTGGGGGAAATAAGTGATAACTGAGAACTTTGCCAAATAGTAAGCCACATATGTCATTTATTAGATTTATGTCCTTAGAAAAGTGTGAAGCCAGCGAGTATAAATCCATAGTTTATTCCTAGATTGACTTTAGTTTAGAAATGTGTTTATGTTTGGTAAGAATTTCTTTACTGTTTGAAGTGATTGTTGGTTCATAAGTGTGACTGCTACTTTTAATGCATTGTGAGTCCTTGATATTTTGTGTACATTTTGTAGTCTGTATACTTAGTAATACTGTAGTTATTTTTTGGTTACAAATGTGTGTTTGTGGGAAGTGTTGAACACAGTTAGCGTGCATGTCTTTATTGTTGTTAAGTTGAGAGCTGATACCAATTAATGTAACTGGTTTTGCGGCAAACAATAAATCGCCTGGGCTTATTAGTCAGCACGTGGCCGGCCAAATACACATAGCTGCTTTTGCGCAAACAATAAATGGCCTGGGCTTATTACTGACCACGTGGCCGGCCAAATACACATAGCTTTGTTGAATTCCGCAGCACGGTGTAGTGGGACAGTGGTGCTGTGGGGAAATGAAGTGATAACTGCAAAGTTTTCCAAATTGTAAGCCACATATGTGAATTATTAGATTTATGTCCTTTGAAAAGTCAGAAGCCAGCGAATGTAAATCCATAGTTTATTCCTAGATTGACTTTAGTTTAGAAATGTGTTTGTTGTTTGAATTAATTGTTGCTTCCTACGTGTGACTGCTACTTTTAATGCATTGTGAGTCCTTGATATGTTTTGTACATTCGGTAGTCTGTATCCTTTGTAATAGTCTAGTCAATTTCTGGTTACAAATGTGTGTTGTTTTTTTTAATGCTAATCATCCCCTGTGTGTGTCTTTTCAGATGCCACGCGGGAAGTCACACCGTCGTGCCCTGGCAGCTTCGCGCAGGGAGGCCGAGAAGAAGGCAGACAGACACATCGTTGCAGTATCGCGAGGGACTGGCCCCTGACTTTGTTGGATGTAAGTGGGCAAAAGATTTAATCTATTCTAACATTATCATTTCTAAACGTCCGTGGCATGACCTGTGTTCCTGAAAATTTACCAAGGTGCTGTGAGTGGAGGCATTGTGTTTACATCAGTCATGATTTGTACAGACCATTCACAGTATTTGTCTTTCCCTTTGTCTGCCTGATAAACAGGGGAGGGCACCGGGAAACGCCATCGAGTTCGCAGATGGCCAGTTTCTCCCCACACCAATCGGCAGCACAAACTGGTGGTTCCAGCTGTTCCTGCCGGGAACAAGGTAAATTATGTTGTCCTTAGTACAGGAGATCCTTGCTGAGAGTAAGAGCTTGGAATATTGGTGGTAACATGCCGTCTTTGTCTTTTTCACAGTTTGTTCTTGTGGTTGGCGACAGTCATCTGCGTGCTTTCGCAGACCACGTTGTGGCCGTCCCACCTGGAGTCTTCTCCTTTGGGTTCCTGTCCATTCCTGGCGCCTGTGCTGCTCAGCTCGGACGGAGTTGCTGCAGGCTCAACTCCCTCGCCTTCCTGACGCCGCCTGTGTCCTTGCTCCCAGCAACAACCTGACCGCCAGTCGGACGCTTTGTGAGGCCGGCCACGCCTTCGTGGGCTCCTCCGGCAGTGCTTGCGAACTCTTTCCTGACGTAGGTCCTTCTTCTATTTGGTCCTCTCTGTAATATGTGTGTTACTATAGTTATTGATGTGTTATCGGCTTTGTGATTAACAAGTTTTATTCTGTGTAGGTGTTTGTCTTGGACTTTGTTCCACGACTGACGGTTTCACCAGACGTCCAGGAAGCGTATCGTTGTGAGTTCCACAGAGTGGCAGCGAGGATGGGTGAGTATCAAATGAGATTTTGGTCACGCAAATGTAATTATGAGGTTTTTTGGAAATGCAAACATGTGTTTCAAAGACTCATTGTGGTTGTCTTTGTTTTTAAGGTCTGAAGTACTACTCCTGTTCCGACCGGTTCCCCCCTGAACGATCGCTCTCTGTGGGCCAGAGATGGGGTAAGTTAAATATCTATGAATAGGAAGTGGGGGATGCTATTCTGTGTGGTTGAATTCATAGACAAATGTTGACACTGACAACTTTGTTCCTTTGTTTCCATTCGTTGTTTGCAGGTCCACTTGGGTGACGACCGCGGCATGGTCGTCCTCTCTGAGGTGCTCTGGAACGCTGCTCTGGAGCATCTGCAGACGTCGGCGGCTGCCCAGCTCCAGGCTGCTGCTCTGCCTGCTGAGCCTGCTCGTCCTGCTTCTCCTCCGGTCCGTCCGCTTGTCGTTGTGCGTGAGGAGGACGGTGTCCGTCGGCAGAGGACACCTAAGCCCCATCCCGATGCCGATGGATTTCTGCCAGTGGAGACCCGGAAGGTAGCACTTGCACGCTGAAATAAAACTGGCAACTTCTTTCTGTGTTGGTAAAAGGGATGTATTGTAATAAAAGTGGTTTTGTTTTTATTATGCAGAGGAAGACATCAGGGGAAGCTTCCTCAGGTGTTTCCAAGAGGACGGCACAAGAGCAGGTTTGTTTGGTTTGTGTGCTTTTATAGTAACAGTTACATAAGTTTAGACTAGGAATTAATGCTGTATTTGTTCACAGGCGTCTATAAGACTGCGCTGAAGTGTTTTGTCGCCCTCAACCCTGTAACGGTTCAGTGACTCCATCCTGGCCAGCATGGATGCGTTTGTGCCATCGCGATCTGTCAGGTCCTGACAGTGTTCCTGTTCCACCAGCCAAGGTAATTTTAGATTCACATTCTAACTTTTCAATTGCCTCTTCGTCAAAAATAAATAGTACTGTGGTCAGAAATGTTTTATGTAGATTGACACTACAATTTGGAATGACATTCCCCATCACATACTTAAAAAATAACTCATACAAAGTGTTTCTTCTTGATAGTCATAGTGAATACAGTGATAGCTCATGTATAGATTATAGTCTAATTTCCCCATATTAAATTTATTTTTGTTATCTGTGTAGTCCTTTTATTATTGAGTAGAAATTGGCCTTATTGTTGTAAGTTGCTGCTGAACAACAACCTGCAGTAAACCACATTTTAAACTCAGTCAGACCTGTTTAATTGTAAGTTAATTGTTGGCTTTAAAACTATTCCTGTATAACACATGAAATAACTGAGTGATTTCAATGTAAGATGTCACAAATATAATAGCTCAATGATTTTAAAAGTTGTCTTTGTCTTTACTTTAGAGGGACCGTGTGGGACCGCGGCCAGAGCGAGTTGCCTCCCACAGGAGATCTGCAAAGCGCCAGGTTTGTAATCATGTCCTGAAAGGTTTAATGCTTTTGACATGTTTGTCTATGGAGAGAGTGCTGATGTCACTGCAGTTATTATAAAGTAAAACAATGTACTCGTTTGTTCATTCAGCTCATTGATTGTCTTTTTGAAGGTCCAGGCAACTGCCAGTGTTGTGGAGGTGTTTTCCACGGCCACACCTACCAGAACCTCCAATGTGCCTGCAGTTGAGGAGGTTAGTAAATATTATGCAACAAATGACTTAAGTGGTTGAAGGGGAAATATCAACCCGTTCAAGGTGTCTAAATAGCTGTTTTTGTTGTGGTCAGGAGTCAGCACCCACCCGGGCGGTGTATGACTTGCCAGAGATGTCCCCTTCGCTGGTTGCTGCCCCAGAGGAACAGGTTAGTGGTGTTGTCATGTATTTTGGGTTAAATGGAAATGACAAAATAGCAGCTCATGTATAGATTATAGTGTGTTTTCCCCATATGTAATTCATTTTTGTTATCTGTGAAGTCCTTTTATTATTGAGTTGAAATTAGACTTATTGTTGTAACTTCCTGCTGAACAAGAACCTGCTGGAAACCACTTTTTAAACTGAGTCAGACCTGTTTAATTGTAAGTTAATAGTTGGTTTTAAAACTATTCCTGTATAACACATGAAATAACTGAGTGATTTCAATGTAAGATGGAGGTATGACACAAATATAATAACTCAGTGATTTTAAAAGTTGTCTTTGTCTTTACTTTAGAGGGACCGTGTGGGACCGCGGCCAGAGCGAGTTGCCTCCCACAGGAGATCTGCAAAGCGCCAGGTTTGTAATCATGTCCTGAAAGGTTTAATGCTTTTGACATGTTTGTCTATGGAGAGAGTGCTGATGTCACTGCAGTTATTATAAAGTAAAACAATGTACTCGTTTGTTTATTCAGCTCATTGTTTTTCTTTTTGAAGGTCCAGGCAACTGCCAGTGTTGTGGAGGTGTTTTCCACGGCCACACCTACCAGAACCTCCAATGTGCCTGCAGTTGAGGAGGTTAGTAAATATTATGCAACAAATGACTTCTAAGTGGTTGAAGGGGAAATATCAACCCGTTCAAGGTGTCTAAATAGCTGTGTCATTAATGTAGTAACATCATTATGAATTTATTATTATTATTATTTTTTATAGGACCACACAGCACCTGCCTTGGTCTACACATTGTCCAGGACATCACCTTCCACCGCTGTGAATGTTGAGTGTGATAAGGTGAGTGCACTTAATCAGAACTTTTCCACACATTTTTTGCAAATGTTTCATACACAGAAATGCATGTACAGACTTTAATGTTTTACAAAAATGTGACTTTGATTTATCAGTGTCAAAAGTGATTACAGGGTTACATTGTAAAAAAATACTTGGACCTCATTGAAAGTTAGCTCAATGTTTTCATAAAGTGTGTGTAAATGGGCAAGACAAGTCTATGGACTAATAAACACATGATTAATAACTGTTTTATTCGTTTCCACCAGGCCTGTGACAGCAAGACAGACACAGCTCCTCCACCTGTGATTGCTGCTGCGCCCTCTACAGGTCACGTGAGCAATGACAGTGTCTTTTCTTTTGTGCAAGGGTCATTTCATCAGGGTGCTGAATTCCTTGGTAGCAACAGAAACAAGCAGTGTGCTTGCAACAGTATTGTAGCCCTGATGACACACGTTACAAAGAGCTTGCTCAGCTGGGATCAAGATGATATACATGACATATTGTTTACTGGGAATGACATGTACACTTACATGTTGCAGCACAGTATGATCAGTGCTGCTGAGGGCAGCGGTTACATTTTGGTTAGTGAACTCCCAAAAGAATATTGCATCCAAAACCAAAAATTTCAGTTGGAGTACTTGCCGACCCTGACTGGTATAATTGGCGTAGAACATTATGCTCGCGGTGTCCAGCAAATAGCAATGCCTTTGGATGTAGCATTTCAGACAGCGCTAATTCAAGCAGATGCATGTCTGCTCAATATTAGAAGTAACATCTGTGCCGTTTTCAAAGTAGGACTAAGTGATTCAGGAGACAAATTCATGTTCGCCGTATTCGATCCACATCCTCGCACCAGTGAAGGTGGTTTGGATGTTGACGGAACAAGTCTGCTGTCTCATTATAATAATCTACAGTCATTGCACAAACACATCAAAAATCTTACAGACACGTTGTATGATGAGGATACCGACACCTCTGCCAAATACTTTGAAGTGACTCCTGTTAAAGTTTCAGTAGTTAGCATCCCGAGTTGTCCTAAAACTGCCTTTGAACATCTTGAACTGATGCAGCTGAGTGGAGACAGTGCTGACACAGTCTGTGAGGTTAACACTGCATCAGTTGATATGCTTCAAATGCCAATAGATGGACACTGCTTTGATGTAACTGCACAGGTTCAAGTACATACTGACACTACAGCTGAAGTTAGCATAGTCTCAGAACAGACTGCAACCCCTGTTTCATTTAGAGGTTTAACTTTAGCAGAGAAGCGGGCTATCTGTATGAAACTTAATGTCGTTCCCTGTTTAGACAATAACGATGTAGTTGTTCCAAACATAAACTTAGAGCATCCTAAACCCTGTAAAACCACTAATATTGTTTCCGACGGCAATTGCCTGTTCCGGGCGATTTCTCGAGTCTTGACTCAGACACAAGAATATCACAAAACTATTCGAAGAGCTGTAGTTAAACAAATACAAGATAACCCTAGTATCTACCAAAATATTCTTAGAAATGACTTTTCATCTGTACCAGAGTATATCACACAATCCAAAATGAAATATGTGAACACTTGGGCTACTGAGGTTGAAATTCAGGCAGCTGCTGATTTGTTTGGCGTTGATATTTACACATATAGTCGACAAAAGTGGCTAAAGTTTGCAGCAAACAGTCAGCACAGATTGGGCAAAGGGGTTTATCTAAAACATCATAATCAGTGTCACTATGAACCTATTGAATGTGTAAAAGACTCAGCTTCTCAGACATGTCTTAGTTTAATTACCTTTACTGAAATTAATCACACCAAAGCACAAGCTGTTAGTGTTCTATCGCGTACAAGCCGAAAGGACAAGCAGAAGAGAAAAGAAAGAGACCAATACAGTGACAACTCTGAATTCAGACAAACAAAGAAGATGAAAGAACGTGAGAAATATGTGAGAGATAGTGGCTACAGATTCAAGAAAAAACAACTAAGTCTTAATACATACAAAAATGATGCTTCATTTAGAAATGAACTGATTGAGAGAGGTAAAAACAAATATGCTAGTAATGAGGAATACAGAGAAACCTTAAAGCAATACAGTACCCAGAAATATGCCATTGATGATCAACACAGAGAAAATGTGAAGCTATATGGTATAGAGAAATATGCTAGTAATGATGAATACAGAGAAACCTTAAAGCAATACAGTACCCAGAAATATGCCTTTGATGATCAACACAGAGCAAATGTAAAGCTATATGGTATAGAGAAATATGCTAGTAATGATGAATACAGAGAAACCTTAAAACAAAACAGTTTACAGAAATACAGTAAAGATTTGGAATTTCGGGAAAAGGTTAAGAAGATGAGTATAGACAAGTTTTCCAAAGATGCTGATCATCGTGATCGTGTCATAGATTATAATGTTAAAAAGTTTAAAACTGACACGGTTTATGCATTATCAATTAAAGAGCGAAATCAGCAAAAAAGGATTAATGCTACACTGGAAAGGCAGAACATGGATGTGATTATCAAGCAGTTTCAAGACAATGTAAAACAAGCGCCACAATATGTTTGTTGTGTGTGTAATAGATTACTATTTGAAAAACAAGTAGTACTTTGTAAAAAAGAGCAATATGGACAGAAGGGTTCAGTTGTTGCTGCAGTAGCACAAAAATGCATCACTACAAATTATCTTCACACATGTAGACATACATGTGATACAAATTGCATCCTAAAACAATCACCTGCTGCTAAATTGTGGATTTGTCACACTTGTCATAGGACAATGCTTAAAGGCAAAGTACCAGCAATCAGTGTAGCAAACAATTTACATTTAGATCCAATTCCAAAGGCTCTCCATCTGGAGTCTTTGGAACAACATTTGATAGCCCTTAATATTCCTTTTATGAAATTATTGGCATTACCTAAAGGCGGACAAAATGGTGTCCATGGGCCAGTCACCTGCGTCCCATCTAATTGTAATGCACTTACTAACATTCTTCCTCGGTTAGAAAATCAGTCTCTTATCCTTCGCGTTAAGTTAAAGCGAAAACTTACCTACAAAGGACATTACAAGTTTCAATTTGTTGATACCCAAAAAGTCCTAAAAGCACTTACACTGTTAAAACGCGTTAATAAATGGTATAAAGATGTGGAGATTGATTTTGAATGGAGAAATCCCTATGATAAAAGACAAGATGATCAAAGTGTCCACTCCCAAAATAAAACATGTGTCAATGATGTAGCTGTAGAGAAAGATAAACCACAAGACTCAGATGAAAACATGGATGAACACATGAATGATGCACAGCAGCACGGGATGTATTTGGATACATGTATGCAACCCGTAGACATTGGCCAAGAAATTCTTGATCAGCACTTTGACAGCGTTTTCTCAGTAGCTCCAGCAGAAGGAAACAATCCTGTACGACTGCTGACAGACGCAGCCAACGAGGCTAAATGTTTCCCCGTTCTTTTCCCAAAAGGTACTGGAACATTCCATGATGGCAGACAAGTAAAACTCACATTGAGTAAATATTTGAATCAAAGAATCCTCAATGCAGATACTAGATTTGCCCGCAATTTGGAGTATATATTTTATGGGCAGTATGCATCTGAGGTGGAGCAAGTGATGTCTAATGCATCAGTTGCTCTGAGAAAAGGCCATCATGGAGGGGAAACAACCCAAATTACTTCATCCATGCTTTCAGACTGTGACTTTGTTAGGAAACTTTTTAATAACGATATAGGCTATAAATTCCTTACACCTATTAGAGGTACACCTGTGTTCTGGCAGGGAGTACAAAAAGACTTATTTGCAATGATACGCCAGCTTGGAATTCCCACATGGTTCTGTTCCTTTTCCTCCGCAGATTTACGCTGGACAGAACTCATGGATATCTTTCTAAAAGCAGAAAATATTAAAGGCAATGTAAAAGATCTGGACTGGGCACAAAAATGTAATTTGTTAAAAAATAATCCTGTTACAGCAGCGAGGATGTTTGATCACAGGTTTCATTGTTTATTAAAAGATGTCATTTTGTCTCCTGCGCAGCCAATAGGAAATGTAGTCGACTACTTTTACAGAGTAGAGTTCCAGCAGCGTGGATCACCTCACACACACTGTCTGTTCTGGGTGAAGGACGCACCAACATTTGCACAAAATACAGATGATGAAATCATAGGATTTATTGACTATTACGTTACCTGCAGCCTTCCCCCAGAATGTCATGACATGTCTGAGGTTGTTTCCAGTGTGCAGCAGCACAGCAAAAAACATTCAAAAAGTTGTAAAAAGAAAGGAACAACGTGTAGGTTTAATTTCCCCCGACCACCAACTAACGAAACTTTCCTTACTCGCACAAAAACAGAGCAGGAGCAGAATGACACAGATGAAAATAGAAACACTCTGGCAAAACAAATTCTGAGTAAAGTAAAAGAATGTAGTTCCCTAACAGAGTCAGCCTTTGAAAGTGTAGATCAGCTTTACAGTTACCTGAGCATTAATCAGGACATTTTTAAAAAAGCTTACCAGTGTGCTGTCAAAAAAAACGCTGTTGTTTTAAAACGAAACACATGTGATTTGTGGATCAATCCATATAACAAACACCTCTTGCGTGCGTGGAATGCCAATATGGACATTCAGTTTGTGTGTGATCCATGGGCATGTGTTAAATACATAATCTCTTACATCTCTAAAGATGAAAGAGAAAAGGGACTGATGCTAAAACGTGCTGAAAATGAGATAAAAACCGATGGTAATGTCGATGCAAAACAGGCACTTAATAAGTTAGGGAGCATGTTTCTTCATAACAGAGAAGTTTCTGCTCAAGAGAGTGTTTATCGTGTAACGAATATGAGGCTGAAGGAATGCTCCAGAAAGGTCACCTTTGTTCCTACTGGGGACAATGTTGTGAGAATGAGCCTTCCTCTCAGTGTCATTCAAAAGAGAGCAGAAAGTGAAGAAACGGACTCCGACAAACTTTGGATGAGAAACATTACAGATCGCTACAAAAATAGACCACAAAGCACTGAATTTAAAGACATGTGTATAGCATCCTTTGCTTCAGAATACAGAGTTGCTGCCAAAAATGAGAACCAAAGAAACCTGGTTAAACTGGGCAACAACTGTGGCTTTGTTAAAAAGAGAACCAGGACAAATGCTGCTGTTGTAAGGTACGCTCGCTTTTCACCCACACAGTATCCTGAAAAGCACTACCAAAGCTTGCTGCAGCTTTTCTTACCTTATTATTCAGATGATCAGCTCAAACCATCTCAATTCAGTAGCTTTGAAGAGTTTTATAAGTCTGGCTATATTAAAAACAATTCTAATGAGATTCAATCAGTCAAAGATGTTGTAGACTTCAACAGGTCCAAATTTGAAATAGATGCTGACAAATTAGATGAAATTCGAGAATCTGTTGAGCAAAATGGATTTGAGGAAGATGCCTGGGCAGCTCTGTGTCCTGAAGCAGAATTAGAGCGACTGGAATGTTTAGATGAAAAGAGCCAAAACAAAGATGACTTTCCTACTGAACGAGAAGAAATTCCAGATTTACAGCCAACAGATCAGAAGGCTGTATCTGTGGAATTTCAAGTCCTGAAAATCTCTCGCCCTGAAGCTCTTTCTATTATGCGTTCATTAAACAAACTGCAGGCACAAGTGTTTTATAAAATACGTCAGTGGTGTTTAGACAAAGTCAATGGGAAAAACCCAGAGCCTTTCCATGTTTTTGTCTCTGGTGGTGCAGGGACAGGCAAATCCCATTTAATTAAAGCTGTGTATTATGAAGCAAGTAGATTGTTGGCTAGAATGTCCACTAATCCAGATGAGATGCATATTTTACTAACTGCTCCTACTGGTGTGGCAGCATATAATATCAATGCGACAACAATCCACAGCACCTTTTCAATTGGTAACAACATGTCATTGCCTTACCAACCATTGAAAGAGGAAAAAGTAAACACATTGAGAGCCAGTCTGAAAGACCTTCAAATTCTAGTGATTGATGAGATTTCGATGGTAGATCATAAACTTCTGGCATACATTCATGGCAGACTGCGACAAATTAAACAATGTGTGGACTTTTCTCCATTTGGCAATGTATCTATCATGGCTGTCGGTGATTTCTATCAGCTGCCACCGGTAAAAGGAAAGTCTCTGTACACAGAAAATGTTGTTAACAACTTATGGGACAATACTTTCAGCCACGTGGAGCTGACAGATATCATGCGCCAAAAAGACAAAGACTTTGCCTTGATGCTTAATAGGATCAGAATACATCAAAAAGGGGACAAACTTCAAGAGCAGGACGAAGTCCGATTAAAACAATGTGAGACAGGCATGGCAGAAGATAGTGAAGAACTTCACATCTTTGGCACAAATCACCAGGTGAAAAATCACAACTTTAAAATGTTGCACAAGGTGTGTACAGATATAATTCAAATCCAAGCACAAGATTTGGTAAAAAATCCTGAAACAGGGCGAATTACAAAAACTACCTCCCATAAGTGTGATAACCAAACGGGTTTGGACAAAATACTTAGTGTTGGCCCAAAGGCTCGTGTAATGCTGATCAAAAATATAGATGTTTCAGATGGTCTTGTTAATGGAGTGTTTGGTACAGTGTGCAAAGTCAAATTTGATGGAAACCACAAATTCCCGAAAACTATCTATGTACATTTTGATAATCCAAAGACTGGAAAAAACCTCAGGCTTAAATTTCCATGTTGTGAACCTGGATTGGAAAATGCAACCCCAATAAGTGCTGACGAAGACAAAGTCCGAAAAGGTGAAGGACTTAGACGTCAGTTTCCATTACGTTTGGCCTGGGCTTGCACAATTCACAAAGTCCAAGGCTTGACTCTGGACAAAGCAGTGGTGTCCTTAAAAAAGATATTTGCTGCCGGGCAGGCATATGTAGCTCTAAGCAGAGTTACATCATTACAAAACCTTATTATTGAAGATTTTAAACCTGCTGCAATATATTCCAAAAGTGACATCAACGCTCATCTACAAAATATGGCACCATTTCTTGAGCCTCCCTTAACAAGACCAGCATCATTTCTTAACATCTGTTTACACAATATTCAAGGTGTAAATGCTCACATAAGCGAGCTCCAACGTGACAACAGGATTCTGAAGGCTGATATCATTTGCCTGACTGAGACCTGGCTGCAACACAATGCCTCACTTCATGAGACTAAGATGGAAGGCTGGACCTTTCACCATACAGCAAGGTCACAGTCATACAGCAGCCACAGGAGTTCTGTGTGGTTTGCAGAAAGAGCAACATGGCGGTGTTGGTTTTACCACAAAAACCACATCACTTGTAACATCCTTGATGTGCCATGTAACGAATTTGGAAGCCATAATGTTTAATGTTCAACCTGCAAACCATAATTACATGTTGCTGTATAGACCACCATCATATAAAATGTCCCTTTTCAAAACTAATCTAACTCTGGCAATCAGCTCTTTTGATCTGCTTTCAGGAGGTAAACTCATAATGGGTGACTTTAATGATAATGCGCTTCTTTCTAAATCTGTCGAGAGCTTCATGGAACAGCAAGGTTACACTCAAATTCTCACCCAACCAACAACAGATAATGGGACTTTAATTGATCACATTTACATTAAGGACATTAACCCTAATATTGTAAATGTGGAAGTACTGTCCACATACTACAGCTATCATAATTGTATATCTGTAGATTTTCTTTATTCTCCGTAGTGTTGGCTACATTCACAGCTAAGGTGGAAAGTCTGGATCACTGGTGGGGGGGTACTTCTAGTGTACACATGAGCTTTTTCAGTTGTATGGCTAGCCTAGTTATACAGCTCAGAAGGCCATTTCCGTCATACAGGGTTCAGCACCGGAAGAGAGAAGCCTTCAGCTTTAGGAATGTAGCTGATCTGCTCAAAAATGCATACAAAACTTTGTATCCTGCTCTTAAAGGTCTGCCACACTTGTGCCTGTGTAGGGCTTTGAAAACGTTATTATTTAATTTAATTTGCCCACTTTCATTTAGTATTTATTTATTTCGATTTATTTATGTAATTTTCATTATATCATATCATATATCAAATCTGGTGATCCTGCTCCGTTTTTATTAGTTATATCAAAAATATAGACATTTGTTTTTGGAACTATTTCCAAGCTACTTATTGATTAAATAATTTATCATTATTAAAAGTATTTATTATGTAATCTGCAAAAATGTACAAAATGTATGTATTGAAATATTTTCCAAACTCATTATTAAATTATATATTCCATCACTTGAAGCACTTCATCACACTGCCTATTTAAAGTCTTTATTGCAAATAAAACTATCATTTATAATATTTTCTGCTATGAAATTATTTATGCCTTTGTTACATTACTCACCTGATCCCACTATTCATTCCTTGATCAAATTTGTTTTACTGTCTGGTACAGTGAGGTTATTTGTTATTTTATCAATTTGTCAGAGGCTGAAATACTGTTTGCATAACATCACACGACTGTTTTTGCCTTAAGCCTTTTCAGTGCATGGCTTCTCAGTTTTTTCCCCCCTTTCCTTTGTCATCCTATTCTGGCAAGCCGGAGCACAGACGAGAGGAGGACAGTATTGACAGACACTGATGAAGTGGAACACCACAGACCAGGAACACTTGGAAGCCAGCACCATGGAAGAGCATCTCCCATTAATACAGTGACTTACATCACACAGAGGCTGTAACTCCACCAAAGACGTGAGTAGCATTTCACTTTTAACAGTGTAAGTGTACATTTACACGTCATACATTACTGTGCTCTGTTACTGATACTGTCTTCTGTCCTTTAGGTGTTCCTGGTAGCAGGTGGAAAGTAATGGTGCATTTGGACCTTCCAGCATGCTGACAGTACTGACCTCAATGATGGCCATAATCCATACCCTTTTTCTTTTAGTACAATTGTTAATTTGGCTTGCTTTGGGTTATATAGACATCTTTTCTGCATCTGTTTTTTTTACGCATACTTTTCTTTGTTGTACTTCTGTTGGTAAACATTAATTGGAAAACAGCCAGGGTATGACATATTTTGATAGTTTTGTTCTAATCAAATGGATTTTGGTTGAAGTACAGTAATTATACATTATATAGATTGTGTAACTCTACATTTCTGTTTCACAAAACTTTATATAATTGAGATGAATACTACACTTTTTTTCATATGTTCTTGTACATCATTAATTCCTTTTGTTGAATTCCTGTAGAACACCCTACAACCAAATAAAGTCATCCTTGATACGTTACATTTACCAACACCCTGACTTATGGAGTTTTTTTTCACATTGTTGCTCACATATTGACGTGTACATTCTCATAGCATGACAATGTTGGTCTGTAGGATTGTATACCAATGTCATAATTATTTATCACATGGGTTTCTTTGACAATAATATATTATTACAGTCAGTGTGTCAAAGGAATTTCTAAATCTTCACGACATACCTGATGTGAATGTTTTTTTTTTTTTTAACTAATCATAAATGGATAGTGTCTACTGTTATATATTGTACTAATAGACATGTTAATATTACAATCCACATGCATTTTGCTAATATCCTACATACATCTTATACGTCACATTTTAGTTGGAAATGTCACCACCTACAGGCATAACAAAAAACCGCATGGTGATTTTGCCTTATAACACATCTTCCGTGGGTGCCCATGCAGGTATTTCATATAGAAACATTCTTGAGGGACCTTTCATTGGAATATTTCTGGGATGACATTATGTATGTCTTTGTTCTTATTGTGTTGATTAAATTACTGATAACATTTGTCTGACGTTCCATTTCATGATTATAATTAACTAATTTACATCACGTGCTGCACAACAACTGTTGTGAACAGTAGCTCTGGCAGCTGTCACAAATGATAAGGAAATAAAACAACTGGGGAGGGAGGTAAGCCAACAAGCAGAATCAGGGCTCTGAATTGGACCAAGCACACAAACAAAAATACATTACTGGTGACTTCACAAAGACTTACAAGGTTACTGACAAACTGCAGCAGCCTGTGTAAATGGTTTAATAATACATTTGACTTATTCCTATCGTAATGAAGCTGACATGTAAGTCAATAAGGGTGTCTGCAGGGTCTTAAACTCTTGAAAGGTGATAAAATAATTTTGCCACAATTAAGCCCGTTACAAAGTATCAAAAAGTCTTAATTGCCATTTCACAAGGTATTATATTTTCCAATTTGAAAGTCCTATTGGTTCAAAACTTTGTTTGCTATAAGTCTATGTGAACTTATTTCTTTATAATGCCACATTTGGTGTCAATTGGACCTGCGGTTCTGGAGATATAGAATCCATGTAAGTGAATGGCAATGTTTTCTCATAAATTATTCATAGTCACCTTTTAGCCCATTGACACCAAATTTCACACAGCAATTCCAGGAGTCATGCTGCATAAGATCCTGAAGTTTGGTGTTGATCGGCCATTCCTAACCTAGGCAAATTGTGGCATGGTTTTAAAACCCATTCATTTCAATGGGACTTTTTCGCCATTCCAGCTTCCATTATAGCGCCACCTTTTGGCCAAATATCACAATATTTGTCAGGTGTAATCAGGGCCCCATGGGCAAGATTTCACCCAAGTTTGGTGTCAATTGGACCTTTGTTACCGGAGATATAAAATGCATGTCAGTGAATGGCAGTGTTCATTAATTATTTATATAGTCACCTTTTAGCCGATTGACACCAAATTTCACACAGCAGCTCGGGAAGTCATGCCGCATAAGGTCCCCACGTTTGGTGTTGATCAGCCATTCCTAACCTAGGCAAATTGTGGCCTGGTTTGTAATCCCATTCATTTCAATGGGACTTTCTGAAGGGCTTTGAGCTTCAATTATAGCGCCACCGTTTGGCCGAATTGTACCAAATTTGTCAGGTGTCATCAGGGACCCAGGGGAAAGATTTCACCCAAATTTGGTGTAGATCACACCTGCGGTTCTGGAGATATAAAATGAATGTAAGTTAATGGGAGTGTTTTTTCAAAAATTATTTATAGAGTCACCTTTTAGCCGATTGACACCAAATTTCACACAGCAGTTCCAGAAGTCATG
Organism: Lepomis macrochirus; assembly: GCA_024633595.2. NCBI lineage: Eukaryota > Metazoa > Chordata > Actinopteri > Centrarchiformes > Centrarchidae > Lepomis > Lepomis macrochirus. Next base: position 1,524,924 of record JALXJV020000003.1, read on the forward strand.
CCGCATAAGGTCCCCAAGTTTGGTGTTGATCTGCCATTCCTAACCTAGGCAAATTGTGGCATGGTTTTAGAACCCATTCATTTCAATGGGACTTTTTCGGCGTTCCAGCTTCCATTATAGCGCCACCTTTAAGCTGAATTTCACCAAATTTATCAGGTATCATCATGGGCCCATGGGGAAGATTTGACCCAAATTTGGTGTCAATCGGACCTGCGGTTCTGGAGATATAAAACGCATGTAAGTGAATGGGAGTGTTTTTTCATAAATTTTTAATATATTCACCTTTTAGCCGATTGACACCAAATTTCACACAGCAGTTCCAGAAGTCATGCCGCATAAGATCCTGAAGTTTGGTGTTGATCGGCCATTCCTAACCTAGGCAAATTGTGGTGTGGTTTGAAGTCCCATTCATTTCAATGGGCTTTCTCAAGGGCTTTCAGCTTCTAGTATAGCGCCACCGTTTGGCCGAATTGTACCAAATTTGTCAGGTGTCATCAGGGACCCATAGGTAACAATTGACCCAAATCTGTTTTCAATCGGACCTGCGGTTCCGGAGATATAGAATGAATGTAAGTCAATGGGAGTGTTTACGGCATTCCAGCTTAAGTTATTGCGCCACCTTTGGCCAAATATCACAAAATTTGTCTGGCGTAATCAGGGGCCCGTGGGAAAGATTTGACCCAAATTTGGTGTCAATCGGACCTGCGGTTCTGGAGATATAAAATGAATGTAAGTCAATGGGATTTTTTTTTTCGCCAATAACAGCGCCACCTATGGGCACATTAGGATGCACTTTGGTACATGAGGTCAGGGGACCATGCTGAACAATTTGGCACAAAGTTCACGTCAATGCGACTTGCGGTTATACCAGAACAAATTTTTCGCGTTAAACAGCGCCACCTAGAGGCTAGGTGCACCAACTTTTGCAGACGTCTTCAGGGGGGCGTCGCACATAAGTGGTCCGAGTTTGGTGTCGATCGGCCATTCCAAAGCGAAGATATGACATCAGTTAGCATTACTAGCGTTTTGCGTGAATATTCGTTAGCTTATAGCCGGAAGAGTTTTTCGCGTATCAATCTGGGGAGCACAAGCCAGTATGATGTGTGTCCAGAGATGATCCATGCCAAATTTGGTGTCAATCGGACTTGCGGTTTCGGAGGAGTTAATTCTGAGCGGCTAGTCAGTTTTCGCGATGTAGCTCGAGAAAAGTTTAGGCGGAAATGGGCGTGGCCTATACCACGTGATTCAGCATCATCCCCCGAACGCGTGGATATAAGGTTTTTGAATATGCGCTTTCGTATGTGGGAGTTATTGCGACTTGAATGAAAAAAGTGTTGGACGTTGCGTGTAGCGCCCCCTAGCGGTAGAAGTGTGCGAATTTTTGTGCCTGCGGTCGATAGCGGTGAACTTGACCAACCCTGTGAGTTTCAGCGTCCCTGGCATTTACAGGGTATGCTGCAGTAGTGGAACTAGCGGCGGAAGAATAAAAAGAATAATAACTAGAACTGCGAGCAGTTGTAAACGGGGTCCAAGCCACCTGTCGCCAGTCGACTCGCCCGCTGAGCGCAGCTGAAGTCGTCCCGGCTCCGCCGACGTCCCGCTAGTCAGGTCCCCGAAAGTGAGGTCCCGACGGGCCTCCCGAACCGAGGTGAAACGCGTCGGTTTGAAAATGCCATTGAAATGAATGGGCTTAGCGACGACGCTTGAGCTTCGACACGGCGCCGCTTTGGCCGAATCGCACCGAATCGCTCAGCTGTCATCGGGGCCCCTCGGTGAAGAAGTGACCCAAATTTGGTGTCGATCGGAGCTGCGGTAGTGGAGATATAAAATGCATGTAAGTGAATGGGATTTTTGTTGATATATGATGAACAGCGCCACCGTTTGGCCGATTGGCACCAAATTTGACACAGGCGTTCGGGTAGTCCAGCCGCATAAGGTCCCCAAGTTTGGTGTTGATTGGCCTTTCCAAGCCTGAGATATGTTATACTTCGTGTTTGTAGCGTTTTCGCAAAGATTTGTCAGCCTGTAATTCGGCCGATTTTTGTCGGATCAAAATTCCCTCCACAAACTTTCTTCGGCTCGGTCCAGAGATGGTCTGTGCAAAGTTTCGTGTTGATCGGACTTTCGGCTTCGAGGAGTTAATTAAAATAGGTTTTCCAGTTTTGGCGATTCAGCGAAATTAAAACGTATCGCACAGAGGCGTGTCATATACCATAGAAATCGACAGAATACCCCAAACACGTATACATAAGATTAATGAATGTACGATGTAGTAGGCCGAAGTTATGAGGGAAAATGTGCTTTGGTTGAAAATCCCATTGAAATGAATGGGGCATGTGAGCTTAGATTACAGCGCCACCGTTAGGCCGAACTGCACCAAATGTTTGTGGTGTCATCAGGGGCCCATGGGGAAGTATTGACCCAAATTTGGTTTGATTTGGACTTGTGGTTCTGGAGATATAAAATGAATGTAAGTCAATGGGATTTTTTTGGGGTAGCGCCAACTAGCGGCGAATTGCATGAAATTTTGCAGAGGCCTTCAGGGGGGTCTCCTATATAAGGTACTCAAGTTTGGTGTTGATCGGCCACTCCTAACCTGAGATCTGACATCACTTCCTTTATTAGCGTTTTCGCAAATGTTTGTTAGCTTATAATTGCGACATTTTTAGTGATATCAAAATTCCCTCTACAAACTTTGTAGAGCTTCGGTCCAGAGATTATCCGTGCCAAGTTTCGCGTCGATCGGACTTAGCGGCTCGGAGGAGATGATTTTGGCTGGTATGTCAGTTTTGTAATTTTGCGCGACAAACGTAAGGCAGAAATGGGCGTGGCCTACATCACGTGATTCAGCTCAATGCACTGAAGGCGTGGATATAAGGTTTATGAATGTGCGATGTAGTTGGCTTTAGTTATGGAGAAAAAATGTACTTTGTTTGAAAATCCCATTGAAATGAATGGGGCATTTGAGCTTCGATAACAGCGCCACCTTTTGGCCGAACTGCACCAAATTTTTCATGTGTCATCAGGGCCCCATGGGTAACAATTGACCCAAATTTGGTGTCAATCGGATTTGTGGTTATGGAGATATAAAATGAATGTAAATCAATGGGATTTTTGAAAACATTTTAATTTGCAATTACAGCGCCACCTATGGGCACATTAGTGTCCCCTTTGGTGCCTGGCATCAGGGGACGATGCTGAACAATTTGGCACTGGTTCCATGTCAATGTGACTTGTGGTTATAGAGGAACTAATTTTCTGGATTGAAGAGCGCCACCTAAGGGCGAGTTGCACCAAATTTTGCACAGGCCCTCAGGGGGGCGTCCCAAATGAGTGGTTCAAATTTGGTGTCGATCGGCCATTCCAATCTGAAGTTATGCCCTCACTTCGTGCTAGTAGCATTTTTCGCAAATATTTGTTAGCGTATAATTGCGACATTTTTAGTTGTATCAAAATTCCCTCTACAAAATTTGTAGAGCTTGGTCCAGAGATTATCCGTGCCAAGTTTCGCGTGTCGATCGGACTTGCGGTTTCGGAGGAGATGATTTTGGCGGTATGTCAGTTTTGGCGCTGTAGCTCGAAAAAAGTTTAGGCGGAAATGGGCGTGGCCTATACCAGGAGATTCAGCTGGATCCCCCGAACGCGTGGATATAAGGTTTTGATATACGCCCTCGTAGGCGGGAGTTCAAGCCCAAACGCGTTGACCTTGCTTATAGCGCCCCTAGCGGTAGAAGTGTGCGGATTTTGCGCCTGAGGTACGTGCAGTGAATGTGACCTACCCTGTGAGTTTCGCGTCCCTAGCAGTTACGGGGTATGCTGCAGTAGTGGAATTACGGCGGAAGAATAATAATAAAAGCGAGAGCGATTACAATAGGGTTCCCAGCCACCGCTGGTACTGGGAACCGCGATGCTCTGTCAGCGGGTTCCCAGCCCGCTCGAGCTTGGACCCCTAATAAAAACCCTAACGAAAACAATAGGGTTCCATGCCACTTCGTGGTATGGGAACCGCGTTACTGCAATCGCGGGTTCCCAGCCCACTTCGGGCTTGGACCCCTAACTAGAACTCGCGAAGCAGTTGTAAACGGGTCCAAGCCCCGGCGTAAAGTCGCCCCGCTCGCTGGAGCGGCATGAAGTCGTCCAGGCCTACCGACGTCCCGCGTAAGGCCCCGAAGTCAGGTCCCGACCGGCCTTTCGAACCGGAAGAAATGCGGCGGTTTGAAAATGCCATTGAAATGAATGGGGTTAGCGACGGCGTTTGAGCTTCGATACGGCGCCGCTTTTGGTCGAATCGCACCAAGTCGCTCATCTGTCATCGGGGCCCTTTGGTGAAGAAATGACCCAAATTTGGTGTCGATCGGAGCTGCGGTAGTGGAGATATAAATTGCATGTAAGTGAATGGGAGTTTTTGATGTATGATGAACAGCGCCACCGTTTGGCCGATTGGCACCAATTTGACACAGGCCTTCGGGAGGTCATGCCGCATAAGGTCACCAAGTTTAGTGCGGATCGACCTTCGAAGCCTGAGATATGTTATACTTCCTGTTTGTAGCGTTTCGCAAAAGATTTGTTAGCTTGTAATTCGGCCGCTTTTGTCGGATCAAAATTCCCTCTACAAACTTTCTTCGGCTTGGTCCAGAGATGGTCTGTGCAAAGTTTGGTGTCGATCGGACTTGCGGCTTTGGAGGAGATGATTTCAGCCGGCTTGTCAGTTTTTGCGATATTGCGCGATAAAAATGTAGGCGGAGTGGGCGTGGCTTACATCACGTGATTCACCTCAATCCCCCAAACACGTAGCAATAAGATGTATGAAAGTGCGATGTATTTTGCCGTAGTTATGAGGCAAAATGTGCTTTGGTTGAAATTCCCATTGAAATGAATGGGGCATTTGAGCTTCGATTACAGCGCCACCGTTAGGCCGAACTGCACCAAATTTTTGTGGTGTCATCAGGGGCCCATGGGGAGGTATTGACCCAAATTTGGTTTGATTCGGACTTGTGGTTCTGGAGATATAAAATGAATGTAAAGTCAATGGGATTTTTTTGGGTAGCGCCAACTAGCGGCGAATTGCATGAAATTTTGCACAGGCCTTCAGGGGGTCTCCTATATAAGGTACTCAAGTTTGGTGTTGATCGGCCACTCCTAACCGGAGATCTGACATCACTTCCTTTTCTTAGCGTTTTCGCAAATGTTTGTTAGCGTATAATTGCGACATTTTTTGTCGTATCGAAATTCCCTCTACAAAATTTGTAGAGCTCGGTCCAGAGATTATCCGTGCCAAGTTTCGTGTCGATCGGACTTCACGGCTTCGGAGGAGATGATTTTGGCCGGCTTGTCAGTTTTGCGATGTAGCTCGAAAAAAGTTTAGGCGGAAATGGGCGTGGCCTATACCACAAGATTCAGCTCGATCCCCCGAACGCGTGGATATAAGGTTTGTGAATATGCGTGTTTGTATGCGGGAGTGAGAGGGCAAAATGTCGAAAATCTGTGTTACAGCGCCCCTAGTGGTAGAAGTGTGCGAATTTTTGCGCCTGAGTTACTTGCAGGGCTTGTACCTACCCTGTGAGTTTCGCGTCCCTAGCATTTACGGGGTATGCTGCAGTAGTGGAATTAGCGGCGGAAGAAAAAATAATAATAACTAGAACTCGCGAGCAGTTGTAAGCGGGGTCCAAGCCACCTGTCGCCAGTCAGCCCCTGCCCCGCTGGAGTGCTGAAGTCGTCCCGGCGCACCGACGTCCCGCGTGAGGTCCCCGAGCGAGGTCTGGACGGGCAGCTCGAGGCGGCTGAAATGCGGCGTGTTTGAAAAAGCCATTGAAACGAATGGGCTTAGCGACGGCGTTTGAGCTTCGATCACGGCGCCGCTTTTGGCGAATCGCACCAAATTGCTCAGCTGTCATCGGGGCCCCTCGGTGAAGAAGTGACCCAAATTTGGTGTCGATCGGAGCTGCGGTAGTGGAGATATAAAATGCATGTAAGTCAATGGGAGTTATTTGATTTATGATGAAGAGCGCCACCGTTTGGCCGATTGGCACCAAATTTGACACAGGCCTTCGAGAAGTCAACCCGCATAAGGTCCCCAAGTTTAGTGTTGATCGGGCATTCTAAACCTTGTTAAAATGTGTGCTGGTTTGAAATCCCATTCATTTCAATGGGGCTTCTGACCGGTTTGAGGTTCGATTACAGCGCCGCCTTTTGGCCGAACTGCACCAAATTGTTATGGTATCATCAGGGCCCCATGGGGAACAAATGACCCAAACTTGGTGTCAATCGGACCGGCGGTAGTGGAGATATAAAATGCATGTATGTGAATGGGAGTTTTTTTAAGATATGATGAAGAGCGCCACCGTTTGGCCGATTGACACCAAATTTTACACAGGCCTTCGAGAAGTCCAGACGCATAAGGTCCTCAAGTTTGGTGTTGATCGGGCATTCCAAACCTTATGAAAATGTGTGCTGGTTTGAAATCCCATTCATTTCAATGGGGCTTCTGCCCGTATTTGAGCTTCGATTACAGCGCCACCTTTAGGCCGATCTGCACCAAATTTTTGTGGTATCCTCAGGGCCCCATGGGTAAGAATTGACCCAAATTTGGTGTCAATCGGAGCTGCGGTTCTGGAGATATAAAATGAATGTAAGTCAATGGGGAAAAAAATTTCGTGTTTAAGCTGCAATAACAGCGCCACCTATGGGCACATTAGGGTCCCCTTAGGTGCCTGGCATCAGGGGACCATGCTGAACAATTCGGCACTGGATTCATGTCAATGTGACTTGTGGTTATAGAGGAACAAATTTTCTGGATTAAAGAGCGCCACCTAGGGGCCAGCTGCCCCAAATTTTGCACTAGGCCCTCAGGGGCCCATCCCAAGTGAGTGGTCCAAGTTTGTTGTCGATCGGCCATTCCAAACCGAAGTTATGCCCTCACTTCCTGTTAGTAGCGTTTTCGCAAACATTTGTTAGCGTATAATTGCGACATTTTTTTGTCGGATCAAAATTTCCTCTACAAACTTTGTAGAGCTTGGTCCAGAGATTATCCGTGCCAAGTTTCGTGGCGATCGGACTTGCGGCTTCGGAGGAGATGATTTTGGCTGCTCTTCAGTTTTTGCGATGTAGCTCGAAAAGTCTAGGCGGAAATGGGCGTGGCCTATACCAGGAGATTCAGCTCGATCCCCGAACGCGTGGATATAAGGTTTTGGTATACGCCTGCGAGTCGAGAGGTCCAAGCCCAAACGCGTTGACCTTGCTTACAGCGCCCCTAGCGATAGAAGTGTGCGGATTTTTGGGGCTGAGTTACGTGCAGTGAATGTGACGTACCTTGGAAGTTTGGCGTTCCTAGGAGTTACAGCGTACCGCTGCAGTATGCGTTTTATTCACGGAAGAAAAAAATAATAAAACTAGAACTGCGAAAGCAGTTGTAAACGGGGTCCAAGCCACCTGTCGCCAGTCGCCTCCATCAGCGGCCTCGCTGAGAGCGCTGCGAAGTCGCCCTGCCTCGCCGACGTCCCGCCGGTAGATGTCCCCGCGATGGTAGGTCGGATGGGCCGCTCGAACCGAGGCGTAAATCGCGGCGTGTTTGAAAATGGCATTGAAACGAATGGGCTTAGCGACGGCGCTTTGAGCTTCGATTACAGCGCCGCCTTTGGCCGAACTGCACCAAATTGCTTATGGTATCATCAGGGCACCATGGGGAACAAATGACCCAAATTTGGTGTCAATCGGACTGGCGGTTCTGGAGATATAAATTGCATTAAAGTCAATGGGAGTTATTTGATATAGGATGAACAGCGCCACCGCTTGGCTGATTGGCACCAAATTAGACATAGGCCTTCGGGAGGTCATGTCGCATAAGGTCCCCAAGTTTGGTGTTGATCGGGCATTCCAAACCTTATGAAAATGTGTGCTGGTTTGAAATCCCATTCATTTCAATGGGGCTTCTGACCGGATTTGAGGTTCGATTACAGCGCCGCCTTTTGGCGAATCTGCACCAAATTGTTATGGTATCATCAGGGCCCCATGGGGAACAAATGACCCAAATTTGGTGTCAATCGGACCGGCGGTTCTGGAGATATAAAATGCATGTAAGTCAATGGGAGTTTTTTTAAGATATGATGAAGAGCGCCACCGTTTGGCCGATTGACACCAAATTTTACACAGGCCTTCGGGAAGTCCAGCCGCATAAGGTCCCCAAGTTTGGTGTTGATCGGCCATTCCAAACCTTGTGAAAAAGTGTGCTGGTTTGAAATCCCATTCATTTCAATGGGGCTTCTGACGGATTTGAGCTTCGATTACAGCGCCACCTTTAGGCCGATCTGCACGAAATTTTTGTGGTATCATCAGGGCCCCATGGGAAACAATTGACCCAAATTTGGTGTCAATCGGATCTAGTGGTTCTGGAGATATAAAATGAATGTAAGTCAATGGGATAAAATTTTTCGTCTTTAAGCTGCAATAACAGCGCCACCTATGGGCACATTAGGGTCCCCTTCGGTGCCTGGCATCAGGGGACCATGCTGAACAATTCGGCACTGGATTCATGTCAATGTGACTTGTGGTTATGGAGGAACAAATTTTCTGGATTAAAGAGCGCCACCTAGGGGCCAGCTGCACCAAACTTTGCACAGGCCCTCAGGGCCCATCCCAACTGAGTGGTCCAAGTTTGGTGTCGATCGGCCATTCCAAACCGAAGTTATGCCCTCACTTCCTGTTAGTAGCGTTTTTTGCAAATGTTTGTTAGCGATATAATTGCGACAGTTTTGTCGGATCAAAATTTCCTACTACAAACTTTGTAGAGCTCGGTCCAGAGATTATCCGTGCCAAGTTTCGTGGCGATCCGGACTTGCGGCTTCGGAGGAGATGATTTCGGCGGTTGCTTCAGTTTTCGCGATGTAGCTCGAAAAAGTTTAGGCGGAAATGGGCGTGGCCTATACCAGGAGATTCAGCTGGATCCCCGAACGCGTGGATATAAGGTTTTGATATACGCCTTCGTAGTCGAGAGATCCAAGCCCAAACGCGTTGACCTTCCGTATAGCGCCCCTAGCTGTAGAAGTGTGCGAGTTTTTGTGCCTGAGTTACTCTTGGGACTGTGAAGCTACGCTGAGAGTATGCGGCGTTTCTAGGACTTACAGCGACGCTGCAGTATGCGTTTTATGCACGGAAGAAAAAAAATAATAATAATAAAACTTAAGCGAAAACAATAGGGTTCCCAGCCACCGTGGTATGGGAACAGCGCTACCACAAGCGCGGGTTCCCAGCTCACCGGGCTTGGACCCCTAAAAATCTTAGCGAAAACAATAGGGTTCCTGCCGTGGTACGAGCAACGCGATGCCTTGACGTAGCGGTTCAGCCACTACGTCTTAGCGAAAAGCAATAGGGTTCCTGCACGCTGGTACAGGCAACGCGATGCCTTGCATTAGTAGGTTCCCAAACTCGGGCTGGACCGCTAACTAGAACTGCGAGCAAGTTGTAAGCGAGTCCAAGCCCCGGCATAGATGAGCCCACTCGCCCAGCGGATGTCGCAAAGTCGTCCAGGCACGCACGGCGTCCAGCGTAAGGTCCCCAAGTTTGGTGTTGATCGGACATTCGAACCTTGTGAAAAAGTGCTGCGTGTTTGAAAATGCCAATGAAATGAATGGGTTTAGCTGACAGCGTTTGAGCTTCGATTACGGCGCCGCCTTTTGGCGAATTGCACCAAATCGCTCAGCTGTCATCAAGGGCCCCTCGGTGAAGAAGTGACCCAAATTTGGTGTCGATCGGAGCTGCGGTAGTGGAGATATAAAATGCATGTAAGTGAATGGGTGTTTTTTTAATATATGATGAACAGCGCCACCGTTTGGCCGATTGGTACCAAATTTGACACAGGCCTTCGGGAAGTCTAGCCGCATAAGGTCCCCAAGTTTGGTGTTGATCGGCCATTCCAAACCTTGTGAAAAAGTGTGCTGGTTTGAAATCCCATTCATTTCAATGGGGCATCTGACCGGATTTGAGCTTCGATTACAGCGCCACCTTTAGGGCGAACTGCACCAAATTTTTGTGATGTCATCAGGGCCCCATGGGGAACAATTGACCCAAATTTGGTGTCAATCGGACCTGCGGTTCCAGAGATATAAAATGAATGTAAGTCAATGGGAAAAAAAATTTCGTCTTTAAGCTGCAATAACAGCGCCACCTATGGGCACATTAGGGTCCCCTTTGGTGCCTGGCATCAGGGGACCATGCTGAACAATTCTGCACAGGATTCATGTCAATGTGACTTGTGGTTATAGAGGAACAAATTTTCTGGATTAAAGAGCGCCACCTAGGGTCCAGCTGCACCAAATTTTGCACAGGCCCTCAGAGGCCCATGCCAACTTAGTGGTCCAAGTTTGGTGTTGATCAGCCATTCCAAACGAAAGATATGACCTCACTTCCTGTTAGTAGCATTTTTTGCAAATATATATTAGCCTATAATTGCGGCACTTTTGTCGGATCAAAATTTCTTACGTAAAATTTGTAGAGCTCGGTCCAGAGATTATCCGTGCCAAGTTTGGTGGCGATCGGACTTGCGGTTTCGGAGGAGATGATTTGGTGATTGCTTCAGTTTTCGCGATGTAGCTCGAAAAAGTTTAGGCGGAAATGGGCGTGGCCTATACCAGGAGATTCAGCTCGATCCCCGAACGCGTGGATATAAGGTTTTGATATACGCCTCAGTATATGAGAGGTCCAAGCCCAAACGCGTTGACCTTGCTTATAGCGCCCCTAGCGGTAGAAGTGTGCGAATTTTTGCGTGTGAGTTACTTGCAGGGGCTTGTACCTACCCTGTGAGTTCACAGCGTCCTAGCATTTATGGGGTATGCTGCAGTATGTGGAATTAGCGGCGGAAGAAAAAAAATAATAATAAAACTAGCGAACTAGGCGAGCAGTTGTAAGCGGGGTCCAAGCCACCTGTGCGTCAGTACGCCTACGCCACTAGCCGTAAGCTGATAGTCAGTCCCGGCATAGCCCGCACCGGCGATCCAGCGTGAGGTCCCCGGCGAGGTGTCGACGGGCAGCTCGAATCAGGCTAAAGCGGCGTTTGAAAATGCCATTGAAAGCGAATGGGCTTAGCGACGGCGTTTGAGCTTCGATTACGGCGCCGCCTTTTGGCCGAATTGCACCAAGTCGCTCAGCTGTCATCGGGGCCCCTCGGTGAAGAAGTGACCCAAATTTGGTGTCGATCGGAGCTGCGGTACTGGAGATATAAAATGCATGTAAGTGAATGGGAGTTTTTGATATAGGATGAACAGCGCCACCGTTTGGCGATTGGCACCAAATTTGACACAGGCCTTCGGAAGTCCAGCAGCATAAGGTCCCCAAGTTTGGTGTTGATCGGGCATTCCAAACCTTGTGAAAATGTGTGCTGGTTTGAAATCCCATTCATTTCAATGGGCTTTCTGTAGGCATTTCAGCTTCGATTATAGCGCCACGTTTTGTCCGAATTGCACCAAACTTTTGTGGTATCATCAGGGGCCCATGGGTAACAATTGACCCAAATTTGGTGTCAATCGCACCTGCTGTTCTGGAGATATAAAATTAATGTAAGTGAATGGGAGTTTTTTTATATATGATGAACAAGCGCCACCGTTTAGCCGATTGGCACCAAATTTGACACAGGCCTTCGGAAGTCCAGCC
>JALXJV020000003.1:1537063-1561627 GCA_024633595.2 Lepomis macrochirus
ACTCCTAAAAGTAAAGATGTTATTAATACAAACGACATATGTGAAATATAGTGTATTAGTACAGAGGTGACATCACAAACATATACATGTCCAGTAATTGTATTATATGGAGTAGTTGTGTTTTGTAGGCTTGAAATGTCTGGCTTGAATAGATTTGTAGGTGAATACTTACATTTGACGCTCTAATATGTACACAATACGCTACATTTTGAGATGTGTTGATGGCATTTAAAATGTACTGTAGCATGTGGAAGGACATATGAGGCATTGTCCATGTTTTGTATGTGTAGATGTTTTGAAAAAGTAGATGTAGTTTGTAAAATATGTGTAAGCGGATGGGATAAAGTGTAATGTTATGAAATAGTAAGTGACAATCATTGTTAAGTCTCCCATCTCCCCAGTGTGTGTTTTTCTGTCTTTTGCTGTTTCTGTGTTTGTCTGTGTGTCAATTCTATTGAATGTACTGTGTTGGCATGACTATAAAACAACATAGCCAAAGTATTATACATATTATGTGAAGTAACGAAAGCATCTGTGTTAAAGAAAAGAAATATATATATCAGAAAAAAAGGAAAGATGAAATGATTAATATCATTACATCATATGTAATGATATTAATATGCCGACAAAGTATAGTATATGAAGAAAAAAAGTAAAATAAAAGAATCAGTAATATACGAAACAATCCAAATAATAAGAATTTTTAAATATGTATAATGATGTCTTAGTCATAGGATCCAGTGGTTGTTTTGACGTCATGGCATGTGGAGACACATTTAGCAGCAGTTATTTGACATTTAGGCATTTTTCCCAATGAATAGGGCAGTTTGTGTGTGTCTGATAGGAATTTGAATTTCTCGTATATTTAGGAAAAGTTTGCAAAGTGTTGTTGGGTTAGTGTTTCATAGTTGGTGCATGAGGTTTGAAATTGCAGGTCTGTCCCTATCTGTCCTTTGTGTCTGCCTTTCCTGTGTCACAATGGGAGCATAATCCGTCCTCCTGTAGTTGGCAGCTCTGTCTGTGGCGACCTGTTCTACAGCCAGGCTGTGTTCACTCAGTCTGTATTTTGTGAACATGTTTGTTAGTTTAGGACATTTTATTGTAGTCAGGTATTTGTCATTGTGAATTGTCTTATTAGGGTTGTTGTCAAAATTCTATGTAGTGTTTTAATATGCTGTCTGTGTTTGTGTATGTGTCCCTCACTGTTAACTGGTGGAGGCAGATGCCCCCCCACCCTGAGCCATGGTTCTGCTTGATGTTTCTGCCTGTTAAAAGGAAGTTTGTCCTTGCCTGCATTGGTTAGTGCTGCTTTTGGTGGGAATAGTTGAGCTTCTGTAACAAACTTGAGAGTACGGGTCTCACCTGTTCTTTGTGAAAAGCCATGTGAGATAACCGTAGTTGTGATTTGGATTATAGAAATAACATAGAATGGAATACAATTGTTTGTTGAGTAAGTCCTGTCCTCATCATCCTGTACACACAACAGAGAAAGTGGGAAATTGACATTCCATAAACGTGGGCAATGGAGACCTGTATTTACATACAGAACGAGCACTGAATGTGTCCAGTCCAGTGAGAAAGAGAAGGCATCTTAAGCAAGTGTTGCTTTCAGTGTAAGAACAACTTGGTGTTTTGTTATTGAAGTCACACCAAATTGCTGTTGGTGCGAGACACACAGCCAGGAGCTGTACACACACACATATATATATATATGTAAAATTATTGCTGAACATTTACATTGGCTTTATTTTGTAGAGAAAGATATCTAATGATCAGAATGTGGTTTTACTGTAAAACTGCAAGGTGAGTGTAAAGGCAGAAAAGTGCAATTTTAGCACAATTGAGCAAGTGAAAAAGCGACATTCCAGAAACATGGCCAATGGCCCCTTGTATTTACATGCATAACAAGCACTGAATGTGTCTTACCACTGACAAAGAGAAGGCACGTTAAGCAACCTTACGTTTTAGTCTAAGAGGAACTTGCTCTTTTGTTATTGAAGTTACACCAAATTGCCTAGACACACAGCCAGGACGTGGTTCTTTGTCTTGCCATTGAGAGCAATACACTTTCAGAAGTTGTTGTGTAAACATGTGACATTGACATGCGATGAAGTGCAGATTGAAGAAATAGTCTATTCAGTGGGAGCAATTAACAGCAACCCAGAGTTACCATTGTATTTGTGTCTTTCCTTCCCTAATGGAGTTGGTTTAGAGTAATTACACTTGCTAACCTACATTGGTGCAATTTGAAGTCGCTTGTACCAAACTATCCATTTCAGCACATTTGTCTGTGTCATAAAAAACCCACATTGAAATGACAATAATAGCAAATGTCCTGCATCTGTGTATAGATGTATATATATCTATATATATCTCTCTCTCTCTCTCTCTATATATATATATATATATATATATATATATACATATATATACACATACACATGTGTATATATATGTATATATATACACACACATCATATATATATATATATATATATATATATATATATATATATATATATATATATATATAAAAGTTGTGCAGAACATTGAAATTGCTTTATGTTGTACAGATAGATGGGCAGTTTTCAGAATGTGTTTTTACAAAGAAACTGCAAGCTGAGTGTACAGGAAGAAAAGTGCTTATATTTGAGCAGAATTGGGTCAAGGGGATGTTAAATCAATTACAAACTGTGGTGGTTGGCTCTGAGGTACCAGTATTAACTGTGGAAATAACTGAAACAAAGTGTATTGGTGCAGTGATTGTGACAGACATTGTATTGTGTGTGTTTTCACAAGTGAATGACATATTATTTTTAGAAGTAACAGTCAATAAAAAGTAAACATGTTAACAAGTGTCTTCCATTTCTTCTCAGTGTCTCTGGTACATTTCCAGACAAAGACAAATACATTGTGTCAATATCTGTACTGTTGTGAAGGTGTTGGCCTTTAAAGCGTGGAGTGCGTTTAGTCATTTATAATGAGTGTATTTATTAATATGTGAATGTATTGGAATGTAGATATTTTTTTGGAATGTGGATGTATGGAGACAAATATTGTAAAAAAATTCACTCCCAATAAAAGGAAAGATTGGCAAAAGATTGACATTTGCCAGGTATATTATAAAAGCAGGCGCCCTAATTGTTGTATATCAGTCCAGTTTGTTTTCATGATATTGACAGTTCCAGTTGTGTTCCAGGTGTATGACAACATATTCAGGTGCATTATAATCTACCTTATGATGGATTGAATGGTTTGCCTTAAAATATATGAATTTTTTACCATGCGACACTAAAATATATCATATTTTTTAGACAGCCAGGACCTGATTCTTTGTCTTGCCATTGAGAGCAATACACTTTCAGAAGTAGTTGGTAAATCAAATACAAACCAAAATCTGAATGATATGTTATTGCTTGCACATAAATTGTAGTGAATGACAACTGTCTGCACAATGACAATCTTTGTGAGAATGTGGTTTTACTGTGAAACCGCAAGCTGAGTGTACAGGAAGAAATGTGCTATACTTAGTACAATTGGTTGAAGGGTTGGTAAATCAATTACAAACCGTGGTGGTTGCCTCTGAGGTACCAGTGTTAACTGTGGAAAAATAAATAAATAAATAAAAACAAAAAAAAAAAAAATATATATATATATATATGTATATATATATATATATGTATATGTTTGGTGTGACATATATGATTGGCTGGAACCTTATCTCCAATCTGTCTG
Source organism: Lepomis macrochirus (assembly GCA_024633595.2). Lineage (NCBI taxonomy): Eukaryota > Metazoa > Chordata > Actinopteri > Centrarchiformes > Centrarchidae > Lepomis > Lepomis macrochirus. The sequence goes on from JALXJV020000003.1 coordinate 1,540,799, forward strand.
TAATTTCACTAGAGATAGCATCACATTTGGAATTATAATGAATGACAAAAACTATGAACTGCTTTTAAACACTGTCATTATCTTAGGTAAATTTTTAATCCAGAAATGTAAATGTTGAAAAACACAGCCTCTTTTTACTGTCTTCAAGACAGAATTTGCATTATAGTACAAGTCCCTGTTGTTCATGAAGAAGAATACAGGAAAATAAGTTCTTGATTTTATTGATGGCTTAAAAGTTATGTGAAGCCCCATAACTATTTCTGTACTGTTTCTTTATCCTGTTATTTTTTTGTATTTTATTTGTATGTTTATGTACATATTTTCTTTTCTTTTAATTTATTTTCCTATTCTTAAAACGTATGTACTCCGTTTCGTCTTAGCACTGATATTTGTTGATCTCTGTCTATGCCAGATACTGTTGTACATTTTTCCTCAATAAAATAACAAAGAAAAAAAGTGACTTCCGGTCCCGGAAGTGTTGGTGACGTAGCCCATGCTGGGGGCAGGTGATGTTCCGGTTAGTAAGATAAATAACATAAGATAGTAAAATAAATATATTGTGGTCAACAGGAAAACTATAGGAAATATATAATATAATGCATTAGACTTGTAAATTTTGTAGTTTGTCCGACGCCTATAAAGTTTGTGTAAAAAATAAATATCTGATTTTGTCCTGTGTTTTTGGAACCGGAAGACGGACTGGAGTGTGTTATTTTATAGAATTTTATTTGTATTTGGAGTGGTGGATGTTAGGTGAGGGGTATTTAGCACAGTGAATTGTAAGGTAAATGTCAGAGAAACACGCATAGGTTTCTTTTTGAGTAAAATGACAAATACTAAGGCAAGTTTCGGTCGACTGATCACAGGAAGGACTTCTGTGTCGTGAATCACGACAACGCCCCGTGTGACGTCACCGGAAGTTTTGCCCCCGTTCAAAAGGAAACGCGCGAGCTGCCGAGCTCTGTAGCTGATTCGCGTTCCGTGATTTAGCTGCTCCTATCCACCTTTTTCCGGGGGGCACTACTGTAAAATTGAAGGTGGGTAGAACTTCCGGTGAGGCGGCGGAAGTAGTATTCCAACGGTATTTTCTATGCTAACTAGCGAAGAGGCGAAGTATTTTTCAGATAGTTTCTAAGTATTTAAAGTTGCAAACCTTTATGAGAAATGTCGTTACGGAGCTCAGGGACAACATGTGCTGTTCGCGGTTGTACATATAACCGGACAAAACTCATGCAGTGGCTTAAACGTGAGTGTTTTCAACACAAGCCCAAAACCAAAGCGGAGTGTTCCTGCCAGCGATGGTACAGTTTTCATCGTCTCCCAGAAGATGACGAATCAAGAAGAATGTGGCTTAAAAACTTAAACTTAAAAAAGCCCCCCAAACACCTGTTTGTGTGCTCTCGTTTCACTTCAGCTGACAAGAAGCCAACACAGGATAATCCGTACTCAACGCTCTTTCTGGGTTACAGAAGCCACCGGAGAAGAGACGGCGACCCAGGACTCGAAAGGTCACAACAACAACAACAAGTAAGTTAACGTTAACACTAATGTAATGTCAACCAGCGTGCTAGTTTTGTTTATACAGAGTTTTTTGGAAAACACCTTAACTATTCTTGAATTCCTTATTAATATAAGAAAAACTGTCTGCAATAGTGGTAGACAGGTGGGCTGATATTTTTACCTCGCGTTAAATTTGATCCTGTACCTAGCAGATGCTAATTTGATTCCCTCTTTTAGTCAACATTTACAGAATATCTATTTTGAGAATATTAAACGCAGTCTATGTGTCCAGATGTTTGTATGCAAGTTAGAATGAAGTTTAAGGCCAGAGTGCTTATTTGGTTTGGAGAATGGTCTTAGCTACAAATAAAATACTCAGTGTTCAATGTTTTTAAATGATGTAGTAGTAGTTGTTGTTGTTGTTATGCTTTTTTTGTGTACTTCACAAATAATGTCAAGATGTAAACATTAATATCACTTTATTTAAACAAATATGTCAGTCTTTATGTACTTGTCCATTTGCCTGAACTGATACTACTGCAGTAATAAATCTCATGTTGTGAACTAAATATGTATTTAATGGGTTCCCTGCAGATGGACCTGATGTGATGGAGGTTTCTGGAGAGCCAGGTGATACTTCACAGACCTTCCATGATGCCCAAACACAGTGGTCAGACCCAGCTATGGAGGACCACACCTACTCGAAAGGACCAACCATCACGGGTGATGTGTCAGCTGCTCCATCCTCTGAGAAGTCGCTGCCTCTTGCAGATGTTCTATTGAAAGATGATGCAGACTGTTTGCTGTACACAGGGATTCCACTACTTGAATTCAAAACACTTGTGTCTTGCTTGCAATCCTTTGCCCCACATCATCAGCATTGCCAGCAGAGGACCAAATCCTGTTGACACTGATGAAACTTAGACAGAACTTTGTTATAGCTGATTTAGCAAGACGCTTCAAAATGTCACCTGGTCAGGTCAGTAAAACTCTGAAATTCTGGATAGATGTGATTGCTGAGCACACCCAGGATCTCATTCCATGGCTGCCTCGTGAAACAATAAAGGCCACACTGCCGCAGGTTTTTATGGACCATTTCCCAAACACAACTTGTGTAATTGACTGCACAGAAAGTGTCTTGCAGAAGGCTAAAAATCTGGACTCAAGAACCGAATCTTACAGTCACTACTATGCCAGCAATACTGTCAAGTATCTTGTAGCAACCGCTCCATCTGGAATGGTTATGTATATTTCAGAGGCTTATGGCGGCAAATGTAGTGATAGATTCATCACACAGAACTCTGGATTTCTCGACCATTTGCGTGCTGGAGATGAGGTGATGGGGGACCGTGGCTTCACCATCAGGGATTTACTCGAGGAACGGAATGTTCGATTGGTCACGCCAGCCTTTACGCGCAAGAAATCCCAGCTGACAAACGAGCAGGTCACTCGCACAAGGCGCATTGCTAATGTCCGTATACACATTGAGCGAGCAATCAGGCGTCTTAAGGTGTACAAGATCCTCTCCCAAACTGTGCCTATTAATGTTGTCCCTAAAATCGACAAAATCCTAAGAATCTGTGCGGCACTTGTAAATCTGCGAGGGGAACTTATTTCTAGCAAATGTGACTAAACAAAACTGATAGGATGTAAATACGTTCTAAAGGAGGTTTAGCAGTACTAGTGTACTGCTTAAACATGCACATCAGATGCTTCTATATTTGTGAACACAAAAATGAATAGTTTTAGTTTTGATACTTTTGATAAATAGATTTATTTATTTTTTTATTATTCTATTATTATTATTACTCTTCTTTAGAATTATTAAAATAAGAAGGTCAATGTCATTCTGTCTACTATCTTGAGTTGAATAGTGTGTAGTTGCCCTTTGGACAAACCTATGTTAATGTTTACTGAATTAAAAAAAATTCTGTTGTAACGTTATTTACACAAATCAAATTACAGATTACACAAAGTTTATGGTTGTTCTGTGTATCGTTGGCAGACATTACACTTTGAACAGTGAATTCACAGATGTTGTTACATCTGAATACATTTTATGAATGCAGGAATTGAACTATCACAGTATATTATTATTTTTATTTAGTGAAATTATCTGAATACTGAATAACTCTGCTAACCAAATGTGCCAGTTAATGTGTTCCAATGGCACAATTTATTCTTATAAGCTGCAAAGCACAATGATAGAGAACACTATTTTTTCTGCATTCATTTTATATTGTTATTTTTGTCAGCTCATCTGGATGTTAACTTGCCTTAAAACTTGCAATAAACTGGAACTCTTAAAACTGGAAAATTAACTTTTTCTTTGAAAACCTGTGAGGCAGCACTACACTGTCTTTGTGTATGACTCTTTCTTCAGAAGTTCATTGTACTACAACTGATTGTACAGTGTAAACCCTCCTACTCAAAGATCTGCAGGTATGTTGGGCAGAGATTTATCTTTTTGTCACCAAAATCATCAGCCAACCTAGGTAGCATGTGCAAAAAGTAGAAATTCTGCAGCTGTTGCACTTGTGCATCTGTGTAGTTTTTGTCAAATGGAATGTCAATTTCGATGTCCTCACTTGGTGTCCAGATGACCAGCTTGCAGCTTTGTAGGCCCAGACACATCATGGTCAATTGTGTCTGGAAGAAGTATTAAACGTGCATGTTGGAACAAAGAAAATCTGTATAATGTATTATAAATTTAAAATACAATGTTGGTCTAATCATAGAGCTACTCTACTTTCTTGAAAACATTATTCACCTGGAGGTAGTATCCATCCTTTCCTTTGGGAAGAATCAGGTACTGTCCATCACCCAGTCTTTTGATGTCACCATTTGGTCGTTCCAGAAATTCTGTCAGGGACATGGAACTCTTGAAGGGGCACTTGATTTCAAGAAGTTGTGTTGAATCAAGGATTCCATCTGGGCTGGCTCCCAACCAAGGATGGTCTGGGTGCACAACAAGGCCTCTCTTCTCCACAGTATGTCCTCTGCTCTCCATGAGTGTGATGACATTGCTCTCACTTTCTTTGCCATGCTGCGTTGCTGTATTGCCGGTGAAGGTTGGGTACAGATGCTCATTTAAACACTTCCTGGGATCTGTAGTGCTTCGCTTTGGGACTCGTTTTGCTGTACTGGCTGTTAAACGCAGCTTTCTCGCGTCATGCCACAACTGTGAAGCACTCTGCATCCTGGACTCTTCCATCAGTGTAGTCGCTTGTGCAGGGGACACTTTGATGTAAGCTTCATAAAACTGTGAGCACTTTGGACAGGTTAGTGTTGTGCTGTGTTCAGTATGATGAAGTGTATTACTCTGAGCTGGATCATGTTTGCTGGAGCCTGCCTTGCTGCTGTCTACATTTGCTCTGTAACTTAGCTGAAGAAGACCATTTGTCTGGAGCTGAAACAGTGGGGCCATCACTGAGGAATTGCTGTGGGTTATGAACTCTCTGTGGTTCTTAAAAAGTTGGGGGGAGGTTGTTGATTCTTGCACAGAACTTGTTGATGGACCAGGATATGTGTGTTGTGGTCTGTGATGGTTAAAATTAATGTGCTTCACCTTCCTCAGCCCTACATTCTTCTTCACACCAGAATTCCACTTCCTTTGCACATCAGTGCATGCCATCCCTGTCTTACCCTGCCTGACTGCATTCTCAACCTTAATTGAATGAAATTAAACTTTGTCATCCAACAATCTTAGATGTAAGATTTTAAGTGAAGGCTAATGTAAAACAACATGCAGAAAATGACTGACATACAGTACACATTTCAGTTTAGTACATTTATTAGTAATATCACAATACAATAAACAGTTTTTGTGCCCTTAATTGTCCTTACTTTACTGACCTTCCACAAAAGTGCTGCTGCATGACTACAAGAGCGTCCTGGTCCTGCAATGCATGAGCAACCTGCTGTCTGTACTTCACCTGTCACTGATGCTAGCGCCCAAGCCTGATGATGTGATACGTGAAGGCTCTGGCTAGGCTCAATGTCTGCCTTTAGATAAATAAGTTCGTTTCCGACATCCTTACACAACACCCGGCCGACTTTATCACTGTGCAGATACTGATACGCCTCTGAGCTCTTCAAATTGCTCATCGCGTTACCATCACAAGCCACAGAATCAACAAAATAGCTAAAAATGCTACCGTATGTTATACGAGGCCACTTCTTCATGTCATCCTCCCAACCGTCTACCGCGGAAGGTAAAGGTACCGCTATATCACCCTTTTTAACTTCGGTAAGGTTGTGTTCCCACATCGTAAGCAAGGTTAGATCGCTGTTTTGAATGAATGAATGACCCACGGTTCCGCTCGTTAACTCGAACCGGAAGTCGTTCCCACTTCGACATAAAGCATTATGGGACGTAGGAAACTTGTGGATTGCTTTCAAAGCAAACTCTCTTTCACACACTTCCAAAGACGCTGCAAAGCATTCATTGTCATCTCCGAGGATTTGTCGATTACTTTTGCAAGGTGAGTGTGACTTCTTCCTGGTTAGTTAGCGTGCCAGCGTGAGGTGTTTACTGATTGAACGAGTGGTATTGTTAGCGAGCAGTGAGGAGCTGGACAGCTTTGTTATAGTTTCAATTCAGTAACGTTAGCAGTTGCTGAAGATAACACAGTGTAGGCAAGATAGTGTTAGCAGTTGTTGCTACCACAAGCAAACAATAGCAGCGCGTGGTCGACACGGCGTCCCGCGCCACACGTGCGGCACCTTTGTTTGTGTAACTTTGTACTTAGTTCATGTGATCGAGTGTTCGTATGAGTTATTTCCTTGAGCGTTAGCAGAATACTGGATGGTAGTTGTATTTTCTGCTGCACAAACAAAAGGAGAGACCTGCCTGAGGTGTGTTAACTTTACGTGAGTGATTCCCCACCAGCTATCCGGCCAAATACACATAGCTTTGTTACCGTTTTAATTCTGCAGAACGGTGTAGTGGGACTGTGATGCTGTGGGGGAAATAAGTGATAACTGAGAACTTTGCCAAATAGTAAGCCACATATGTCATTTATTAGATTTATGTCCTTAGAAAAGTGTGAAGCCAGCGAGTATAAATCCATAGTTTATTCCTAGATTGACTTTAGTTTAGAAATGTGTTTATGTTTGGTAAGAATTTCTTTACTGTTTGAAGTGATTGTTGGTTCATAAGTGTGACTGCTACTTTTAATGCATTGTGAGTCCTTGATATTTTGTGTACATTTTGTAGTCTGTATACTTAGTAATACTGTAGTTATTTTTTGGTTACAAATGTGTGTTTGTGGGAAGTGTTGAACACAGTTAGCGTGCATGTCTTTATTGTTGTTAAGTTGAGAGCTGATACCAATTAATGTAAGTGGTTTTCGCGGCAAACAATAAATCGCCTGGGCTTATTAGTCAGCACGTGGTCGACCAAATACACATAGCTGCTTTTGCGCAAACAATAAATGGCCTGGGCTTATTACTGACCACGTGGCGGCCAAATACACATAGCTTTGTTGAAATCCGCAGCACGGTGTAGTGGGACAGTGGTGCTGTGGGGAAATGAAGTGATAACTGCAAAGTTTTCCAAATTGTAAGCCACATATGTGAATTATTAGATTTATGTCCTTTGAAAAGTCAGAAGCCAGCGAATGTAAATCCATAGTTTATTCCTAGATTGACTTTAGTTTAGAAATGTGTTTGTTGTTTGAATTAATTGTTGCTTCCTACGTGTGACTGCTACTTTTAATGCATTGTGAGTCCTTGATATGTTTTGTACATTCGGTAGTCTGTATCCTTTGTAATAGTCTAGTCAATTTCTGGTTACAAATGTGTGTTTTTTTTTAATGCTAATCATCCCCTGTGTGTGTCTTTTCAGATGCCACGCGGGAAGTCACACCGTCGTGCCCTGGCAGCTTCGCGCAGGGAGGCCGAGAAGAAGGCAGACAGACACACGTTGCAGTATCGCAGGGGACTGGCCCCTGACTTTGTTGGATGTAAGTGGGCAAAAGATTTAATCTATTCTAACATTATCATTTCTAAACGTCCGTGGCATGACCTGTGTTCCTGAAAATTTACCAAGGTGCTGTGAGTGGAGGCATTGTGTTTACATCAGTCATGATTTGTACAGACCATTCACAGTATTTGTCTTTCCCTTTGTCTGCCTGATAAACAGGGGAGGGCACCGGAAACGTCATCGAGTTACGCAGATGGCCAGTTTCTCCCCACACCAATCGGCAGCACAAACTGGTGGTTCCAGCTGTTCCTGCCGGGAACAAGGTAAATTATGTTGTCCTTAGTACAGGAGATCCTTGCTGAGAGTAAGAGCTTGGAATATTGGTGGTAACATGCCGTCTTTGTCTTTTTCACAGTTTGTTCTTGTGGTTGGCGACAGTCATCTGCGTGCTTTCGCAGACCACGTTGTGGCCGTCCCACCTGGAGTCTTCTCCTTTGGGTTCCTGTCCATTCCTGGCGCCTGTGCTGCTCAGCTTCGGACGGAGTTGCTGCAGGCTCAACTCCCTCGTCTTCCTGACGTCGTCTGTGTCCTTGCTCCCAGCAACAACCTGACCGCCAGTCGGACGCCTTGTGAGGCCGGCCACGCCTTTCGTGGGCTCCTCCGAAGTGCTTGCGAACTCTTTCCTGACGTAGGTCCTTCTTCTATTTGGTCCTCTCTGTAATATGTGTGTTACTATAGTTATTGATGTGTTATCGGCTTTGTGATTAACAAGTTTTATTCTGTGTAGGTGTTTGTCTTGGACTTTGTTCCACGACTGACGGTTTCACCAGACGTCCAGGAAGCGTATCGTTGTGAGTTCCACAGAGTGGCAGCGAGGATGGGTGAGTATCAAATGAGATTTTGGTCACGCAAATGTAATTATGAGGTTTTTTGGAAATGCAAACATGTGTTTCAAAGACTCATTGTGGTTGTCTTTGTTTTAAGGTCTGAAGTACTACTCCTGTTCCGACCGGTTCCCCTGAACGATACGCTCTCTGTGGGCCAGAGATGGGGTAAGTTAAATATCTATGAATAGGAAGTGGGGGATGCTATTCTGTGTGGTTGAATTCATAGACAAATGTTGACACTGACAACTTTGTTCCTTTGTTTCCATTCGTTGTTTGCAGGTCCACTTGGGTGACGACCGCGGCATGGTCGTCCTCTCTGAGGTGCTCTGGAACGCTGCTCTGGAGCATCTGCAGACGTCGGCGGCTGCCCAGCTCCAGGCTGCTGCTCTGCCTGCTGAGCCTGCTCGTCCTGCTTCTCCTCCGGTCCGTCCGCTTGTCGTTGTGCGTGAGGAGGACGGTGTCCGTCGGCAGAGGACACCTAAGCCCCATCCCGATGCCGATGGATTTCTGCCAGTGGAGACCCGGAAGGTAGCACTTGCACGCTGAAATAAAACTGGCAACTTCTTTCTGTGTTGGTAAAAGGGATGTATTGTAATAAAAGTGGTTTTGTTTTTATTATGCAGAGGAAGACATCAGGGGAAGCTTCCTCAGGTGTTTCCAAGAGGACGGCACAAGAGCAGGTTTGTTTGGTTTGTGTGCTTTTATAGTAACAGTTACATAAGTTTAGACTAGGAATTAATGCTGTATTTGTTCACAGGCGCCTATAAGACTGCGCGAGTGTTTTGTCGCCCTCAACCCTGTACGGTTCAGTGACTCCATCCTGGCCAGCATGGATGCGTTTGTGCCATCGCATCTGTCAGGTCCTGACAGTGTTCCTGTTCCACCAGCCAAGGTAATTTTACATTCACATTCTAACTTTTCAATTGCCTCTTCGTCAAAAATAAATAGTACTGTGGTCAGAAATGTTTTATGTAGATTGACACTACAATTTGGAATGACATTCCCCATCACATACTTAAAAATAACTCATACAAAGTGTTTCTTCTTGATAGTCATAGTGAATACAGTGATAGCTCATGTATAGATTATAGTCGAATTTCCCCATATTAAATTTATTTTTGTTATCTGTGTAGTCCTTTTATTATTGAGTAGAAATTGGCCTTATTGTTGTAAGTTGCTGCTGAACAACAAGCTGCTGTAAACCACTTTTTAAACTCAGTCAGACCTGTTTAATTGTAAGTGAATTGTTGGCTTTAAAACTATTCCTGTATAACACATGAAATAACTGAGTGATTTCAATGTAAGATGTCACAAATATAATAGCTCAATGATTTTAAAAGTTGTCTTTGTCTTTACTTTAGAGGGACCGTGTGGGACCGAGGCCACAGCGAGTTGCCTCCCACAGGAGATCTGCAAAGCGCCAGGTTTGTAATCATGTCCTGAAAGGTTTAATGCTTTTGACATGTTTGTCTATGGAGAGAGTGCTGATGTCACTGCAGTTATTATAAAGTAAAACAATGTACTCGTTTGTTCATTCAGCTCATTGTTTTTCTTTTTGAAGGTCCAGGCAACTGCCAGTGTTGTGGAGGTGTTTTCCACGGCCACACCTACCAGAACCTCCAATGTGCCTGCAGTTGAGGAGGTTAGTAAATATTATGCAACAAATGACTTAAGTGGTTGAAGGGGAAATGTCAACCCGTTCAAGGTGTCTAAATAGCTGTTTTGTTGTGGTCAGGAGTCAGCACCCACCTGGGCGGTGTATGACTTGCCAGAGATGTCCCCTTCGCTGGTTGCTGCCCCAGAGGAACAGGTTAGTGGTGTTGTCATGTATTTTGGGTTAAATGGAACTGACAAAATAGCAGCTCATGTATAGATTATAGTGTATTTTCCCCATATGTAATTAATTGTTGTTATCTGTGTAGTCCTTTTATTATTGAGTTGAAATTAGACTTATTGTTGTAACTTCCTGCTGAACAAGAACCTGCTGGAAACAACTTTTTAAACCGAGTCAGACCTGTTTAATTGTAAGTTAATTGTTGCCTTTAAAACTATTCCTGTATAACACATGAAATAACTGAGTGATTTCAATGTAAGATGGAGGTATGACACAAATATAATAACTCAGTGATTTTAAAAGTTGTCTTTGTCTTTACTTTAGAGGGACCGTGTGGGACCGCGGCCAGAGCGAGTTGCCTCCCACAGGAGATCTGCAAAGCGCCAGGTTTGTAATCATGTCCTGAAAGGTTTAATGCTTTTGACATGTTTGTCTATGGAGAGAGTGCTGATGTCACTGCAGTTATTATAAAGTAAAACAATGTACTCGTTTGTTCATTCAGCTCATTGTTTTTCTTTTTGAAGGTCCAGGCAACTGCCAGTGTTGTGGAGGTGTTTTCCACGGCCACACCTACCAGAACCTCCAATGTGCCTGCAGTTGAGGAGGTTAGTAAATATTATGCAACAAATGACTTAAGTGGTTGAAGGGGAAATGTCAACCCGTTCAAGGTGTCTAAATAGCTGTTTTTGTTGTGTTCAGGAGTCTGCACCCACCCGGCCGGTGTATGACTTGGCAGAGATGTCCCCTTCACTGGTTGCTGCCCCAGAGGAACAGGTCAGTCTGGTTTGATGTCAGAGTTGTACTGTAATAGCTAGAAAGTGCATGGGCGCTGAAGTCTATTTTTTTCCTGGGTTTATATAGGTTGATGTTTGTATACAGCTCCATTAATGTAGTAACATCATTATTGATTTATTATTATTATTTCTTATAGGACCACACAGCACCTGCCTTGGTCTACACATCGTCCAGGACATCACCTTCCACCGCTGTGAATGTTGAGTTTGATAAGGTGAGTGCACTTAATCAGAATAGTTCCAGTCATTTTAACAATGTTTTGCAAATGTTTGATACACAGACAAGTGCCTGTACAGACTTTCACCTTTTACAAAAATGTGACCTTGATTTATCAGTGTCAAAAGTGATTCCAGGGTTACATTGTAAAAAAATACTTGGAACTCATTGAAAGTTAGCTCAATGTTTTCATAAAGTGTGTGTAAATGGGCAAGACAAGTCTATGGACTAATAAACACATGATTAATAACTGTTTTATTCGTTTCCACCAGGCCTGTGACAGCAAGACAGACACGGCTCCTCCACCTGTGATTGCTGCTGCGCCCTCTACAGGTCACGTGAGCAATGACAGTGTCTTTTCTTTTGTGCAAGGGTCATTTCATCAGGGTGCTGAATTCCTTGGTAGCAACAGAAACAAGCAGTGTGCTTGTAACAGTATTGTAGCCCTGATGACACACGTTACAAAGAGCTTGCTAACGTGGGATCACGATGACATACATGACATATTGTTTACGGGGAATGACATGTACACTTACATGTTGGAGCGCAGTATGATCAGTGCTGCTGAGGGCAGCGGTTACATCTTGGTTAGTGAACTGCCAAAAGACTATTGCATCCAAAACCAAATATTTCAATTGGAGTACTTGCCGACCCTGACTGGAATAATAGGCGTAGACCATTATGCTCGCGGTGTCCAGCAAATCGCAATGCCTTTGGATGTAGCATTTCAGACAGCGCTAATTCAAGCAGACGCATGTCTGCTCAATATTAGAAGTAACATCTGTGCCGTCTTCAAAGTAGGACTAACTGACTCAGGAGACCAATTCATGTTCGCCGTATTTGATCCACACCCTCGCAGCAGTGAAGGTGGTTTGGATGTTGACGGAACAAGTCTGCTGTCTCATTATAATAATCTACAGTCATTGCACAAACACATCCAAAATCTTACAAACACGTTGTATGATGACAATACCGACACCGTTGCCAAATACTTTGAAGTGACTCCTGTTAAAGTTTCAGTAGTTAGCATCCCGAGTTGTCCTGAAACTGCCTTTGAACATCATGAACTGATGCAGCTGAGTGGAGACAGTGCAGACACAGTCTGTGAGGTTAACACTGCATCAGTTGATATGGATCAAATGCCAATAGATGGACAGTGCTTTGATGTAACTGCACAGGTTCAAGTACATACTGACACTACAGCTGAAGTTAGCATAGTCTCAGAACAGACTGCAACCCCGGTTTCATTTAGAGGTTTAACTTTAGCAGAGAAGCGGGCTATCTGTATGAAACTTAATGTCGTTCCCTGTTTAGACAATAACGATGTTGTTGTTCCAAACATAAACTTAGAGCATCCTAAACCCTGTAAAACCACTAATATTGTTTCCGACGGCAATTGCCTGTTCCGGGCGATTTCCCGAGTCTTGACTCACACGCAAGAATATCACAAAAGTATTCGAAGAGCTGTGGTGAATCAAATACAAGATAACCCCAGTATTTACCAAAATATTCTTAGAAATGACTTTTCATCTGTACCTGAGTATATCACAAAATCCAAAATGAAATACGTGAACACTTGGGCTACTGAGGTTGAAATTCAGGCAGCTGCTGATTTGTTTGGCGTTGATATTTACACATATAGTCGACAAAAGTGGCTAAAGTTTGCAGCAAACAGTCAGCACAGATTGGGCAAAGGGGTTTATCTAAAACATCATAATCAGTGTCACTATGAACCTATTGAATGTGTAAAAGACTCTGCTTCTCAAACATGTCTTAGTTTAATTACCTTTACTGAAATTAATCACATCAAACCAAAAGCTGTTAGTGTTCTATCACGTACAAGCTAAAAGGATAGGCAGAAGAGAAAAGAAAGACACCAATACAGTGACAACTCAGAATTCAGACAAACAAAGAAGATGAAAGAACATGCAAAATATGTGAAAGATGATGAGTACAAATTAAAGAAAAAACAGGAAAGTCTTAGTAAATATAAAAATAATGGCTCATTTAGAATGACTCTGATAGAGAGTGGTAAAAGAAATACGCTACGAATGTTCAATACAGAAACAATCCATAAATACAAAAACAGACTATAACAGAACATTATAGCTATTGAAAATAGTCAATACAGAACCGAACAGGTAAAAACAACCAGTGTGCAAAAATATGGCAGAAACTCACAATTCAGAGAACAGGTTAAAACAACCAGTGTGCAAAAATATGCCAGAAACTCTAAATTCAGAGAACAGGTTAAAACAACCAGTGTGCAAAAATATGCCAGGAACTCAAAATTCAGAGAACAGGTTAAAAAAACCAGTGTGGAAAAATATGCCAGAAACTCAAAATTCAGAGAACAGGTTAAAACAACCAGTGTGGAAAAATATGCCAGAAACTGTACATTCAGAGAAGAGGTTAAAAAGAGGAGTGTAGAGAGGTATGTCAAAGATGCTGATCATCGTGATCATGTTATAGATTATAATGTCAAAAAGTTCAAAACTGACCCACTTTATGCATTATCAATTAAACAGCGGAATCAGCAAAAAAGAATTCATGCTTCCCTGGAAAGGCAGAACATAGATGTGATAATAAAGCAGTTTCAAGACAACATCAAACATGGGCCTGAATATGTATGTTGTGTCTGTAATAGATTACTCTTTCAGAAACAGGTACTTCTATGTAAAACTGAGCAATATGGCCGGAAGGGTTCAGTAGTTGCTGCAGTAGCAAAAGAATGCATCACTACAACTTATCTTCACACATGTGGAGATGCATGTGATGTACATTGCATATTGAAAAAGTCACCTGCTGGTAAATTATGGGTGTGTCACACTTGTCATAGGACAATGCTTAAAGGCAAAGTACCAGCGATCAGTGTGGCAAACAATTTACATCTTGATCCAATACCAAAGGACCTCCATCTGGAGTCTTTGGAACAACATTTGATAGCCCTGAATATTCCTTTTATGAAATTATTGGCCTTACCTAAGGGAGGACAAAATGGTGTCCATGGACCTGTCACCTGCGTTCCATCAAACTGTAATGCACTTACTAACATTCTTCCTCGGTTAGAAAATCAGTCTCTCATCCTTCGCGTTAAGTTAAAGCGAAAACTTACCTACAAAGGACATTACAAGTTTCAGTTTGTTGATACCCAAAAAGTCCTAAAAGCATTGATACTGTTAAAACACATTAATAAATGGTATAAAGATGTGGAGATTAATTTTGAATGGGCAAATCCCTTTGATAAGAGAGAAGATGATAAAACTGACAGCAACTCCCAAAATGAAACAACGGTTAATGATGTAGCAACAGACAACAATAAACCTGAGGACTCAGATGAAAACATGGATGAACACATAAATGATGCTCAGCAGCATGGGATGTATTTAGATACGTGTATGCAACCTGTAGACATTGGCCAAGAAATACTTGATCAGCACTTTGACAGCGTTTTCTCAGTAGCTCCAGCAGAAGGAAACAGTCCTGTGCGACTGCTGACAGACGCTGGCAACGAGGCTAAATGTTTCCCCGTTCTTTTCCCAAGAGGTACTGGAACGTTCCATGATGGCAGACAAGTAAAACTCACATTGAGTAAATATTTGAATCAAAGAATCCTCAATGCAGATACTAGATTTGCCCGCAACCTTGAGTACATATTTTATGGGCAATATGCATCTGAGGTGGAGCAAGTGATGTCTAATTCATCAATTGCTCTGAGAAAAGGCCATCATGGAGGGAAAACATCCCAAATTACATCATCCATGCTTTCAGACTCTGATTTTCTCAAAAAACTTTTTAATAACGATATAGGCTACAAATTCCTTAAACCTATTAGAGGTACACCTGCCTTCTGGCAGGCAGTACAAAAAGATTTATTTGCAATGATACGCCAGCTTGGAATTCCCACATGGTTCTGTTCCTTTTCCTCAGCAGATTTACGCTGGACAGAACTCATGCAGATCTTTCTAAAAGCTGACAATATTCAAGGCAATGTCAAAGATCTGGACTGGGCCCAAAAATGCACTTTGTTAAAAAAATAATCCCGTGACAGCAGCTAGGATGTTTGATCAAAGATTTCATTGTTTATTAAAAGATGTCATTTTATCTCCTGCTCAGCCTATAGGAAAGGTAGTCGACTACTTTTACAGAGTAGAGTTCCAGCAGCGTGGATCACCTCACACACACTGTCTGTTCTGGGTGGAGGATGCACCAACATTTGCCCGTAATTCTGATGATGAAATCATTGCTTTTATTGACAACTACGTTACCTGCAGCCTTCCCCCAGAAACCGATGCTATGTGTGAGGTGGTTTCCAGTGTGCAGCAGCACAGCAAAAAACATTCTAAATCTTGTAAAAAGAAAGGAACAACCTGCAGGTTTAATTTCCCCCGGCCACCAACTAACGAAACTTTTCTTACTCACACCAAAATAGAGCAGGAGCAGAATGAAACAGACAAAAATAGAAACGCACTAGCAAAAGAAATCCTGACTAAAGTAAAAGAATGTACTTCCCAAACAGAGTCAGCATTTGATTGTGTAGATGACCTTTACAGTTCCATTGGCATTAATCAGGAGCTCTTTAAAAAAGCTTACCAGTTGTCTGTCAATAAAAACACAGTCGTTTTAAAACGAAACACATCTGATGTGTGGATCAATCCATATAACAAAGACCTCTTGCGTGCGTGGAATGCCAATATGGACATTCAGTTTGTGTGTGATCCATGGGCATGTATTAAATACATAATCTCTTATATATCAAAAGATGAAAGAGAAAAGGGACTCATGTTAAAACGTGCTGAAAATGAAATAAAAAATGACAATAATGTAGATGCAAAACAGGCACTTAATAAATTAGGAAGTCTGTTTCTTCATAACAGAGAAGTTTCTGCTCAAGAGAGTGTTTATCGTGTAACGAATATGAGACTGAAGGAATGCTCCAGAAAGGTCACCTTTGTTCCTACTGGGGACAATGTTGTGAGAATGAGCCTTCCTCTCAGTCTCATTCAAAAGAGAGCAGAAAATGAAGAAACTGACTCAGACAAACTTTGGATGACAAACATTACAGATCGCTACAAAAATAGACCACAAAGCACTGAATTTAAAGACATGTGTATAGCATCCTTTGCTTCAGAATACAGAGTTGCTGCCAAAAATGAGAACCAAAGAAACCTGGTAAAACTGGGCAACAACTGTGGCTTTGTTAAAAAGAGAACCAGGACAAATGCAGCTGTTGTAAGGTATGCTCGCTTTTCACCCACACAGTATCCTGAAAAGCACTACCAAAGCTTGCTGCAGCTTTTCTTACCTTATTATTCAGATGATCAGCTCAAACCATCTCAATTCAGTAGCTTTGAGGAGTTTTATAAATCTGGCTACATTAACAATAGCTCCAATGACCTTCAATCAGTCAAAGATGTTGTTGACTTCAACAGATCCAAATTTGAAATAGATGCAGATAAACTGGATGAGATTGGGGAAGCTGTTGAGCTAAATGGATTTGAGGAAGATGCCTGGGCAGCTCTGTGTCCTGAAGCAGAATTAGAGCGACTGGAATGTTTAGATGAGAAGAGCAAAAACAAAGATGACTTCCCTACTGAACGAGAAGAAATTCCAGATTTACAGCCAACAGAACAGAGGGCTGTATCTGTGGAATTTCAAGTCCAGAAAATCTCTCGCCCTGAAGCTCTTTCAATTATGCGTTCATTAAACAAACTGCAGGCACAAGTGTTTTATAAAATACGACAGTGGTGTTTACGTAAAGTCAATGGAAAAAACCCTGAGCCATTTCATGTATTTCTTTCTGGTGGTGCAGGGACAGGCAAATCCCATTTAATTAAAGCTGTATATTATGAAGCAAGCAGATTGTTGGCTAGACTGTCCACTAATCCAGATGAGTTGCATGTTTTACTAACTGCTCCTACTGGTGTGGCAGCATATAATATCAATGCAACAACAATCCACAGCACCTTTTCAATCGGTAATAACATGTCATTGCCTTACCAACCATTGAAAGAGGAAAAAGTAAACACACTGAGAGCCAGTCTGAAAGATCTCCAAATTCTCGTAATTGATGAAATTTCAATGGTAGATCATAAACTTCTGGCGTACATTCATGGCAGACTACGGCAAATTAAACAATGTGCGGACTTTTCTCCATTTGGCAATGTATCCATCATGGCTGTCGGTGATTTCTACCAGCTTCCACCGGTTAAAGGAAAGTCTCTCTACACAGAAAATGTTGGGAACAACTTATGGGACAATACTTTCAGCCACGTGGAGTTAACTGAAATCATGCGGCAAAAAGACAAAGACTTTGCCCTGATGCTAAATAGGATCAGAATACATACAAAAGGGGAGAAACTTCAACAGCAGGATGAAGTCCTATTAAAACAATGTGAGACAGGCACAGGACAAGATAGTGAAGACCTTCACATCTTTGGAACTAACTCTGAAGTCAAAAATCATAACTTCAACATGTTGCACAAGGTGTGTACACAGATAGTTCAAATTGAAGCACAAGATTTGGTTAAAAATCCTGAAACTGGCCGAATTACAAAAACTACCTCACATAAGTCTGATAACCACACATATTTAGACAAAATACTTAGTCTTGGTCCAAAAGCTCGTGTCATGCTAATCAAAAATATAGATGTTTCAGATGGTCTTGTTAATGGAGTCTTTGGTACCGTGTGCAAAGTGAAATTTGATAGAAACCACAAATTTCCCAAAACAATTTATGTACATTTCGATGATCCAAAGATAGGCAAAAACCTCAGGCTTAAATGTCCATGTTTTGAACCAGGATTGGAAAATGCTACCCCAATTGGTGCTGACGAAGACAAAGTCAGAAAAGGTGAAGGACTTAGACGTCAGTTTCCATTACGTTTGGCATGGGCTTGCACTATTCACAAAGTCCAAGGCTTGACTCTGGACAAAGCAGTGGTGTCCTTAAAAAAGATCTTTGCTGCCGGGCAAGCATATGTAGCTCTAAGCAGAGTTACATCGTTACAAAACCTGATTATTGAAGATTTTAAACCTGCCACAATATATTCCAAAAGTGACATAGATGCTCATTTACAAAATATGACACAATTTCTTGAGGCTCCATTAACAAGACCAGCATCATTTCTGAACATCTGTTTACATAATATTCAGGGTGTAAATGCTCACATAACTGAAGCTCCAACATGACAACAGGATTCTGAAGGCTGATATCATTTGCCTGACTGAGACATGGCTGCAACACAATTCACCACAAAATGAGACTGAGATGGAAGGCTGGACCTTTCACCATAAAGTAAGGTCACAGTCATACAGCGCCACAGGAGTTCTGTGTGGTTTGCAGAAAGAGCAACATGGCGGTGTTGGTTTTACCACAATAATCATCATCACTTGTACCATCCTTAATGTGCCATCTAACGATTTGGAAGCCATAATGTTCAATGTTCAACCTGCAAACCACAACTACATGTTGCTGTATAGACCACCATCATATACAATTTCCCTTTCAAAAGTAATCTGAGTCTGGCAATCAGCTCATTTTGATCTGCTTTCAGGAGGTAAAGTCATAATGGGTGACTTTAATGATAATGCGCTTCTTTCTAAATCTATGGAGAACTTCATGAAACAGCAAGGTTACACTCAAATTGTCACCCAACCAACAACAGATAATGGGACTTTAATTGATCACATTTACATTAAGGACATTAACCCTAACATTGTAAATGTGGAAGTACTCTCCACATACTACAGCTATCATGACTGTATTTCTGTAGATTTTCTGTATTCTCCATAGGATCGCCTACATTCACATGCTGAGGTGGAAAGTCTGGATCACTGGATTTCAAAGCGTATTATTTATTTTTATTTACCCACTTTGATTTATTATTTATTTATGTAGATTTATTTTTTGTAATTTCAATGACGTGAAATTATATATCAAATCTAGCTGATCCTGCTCCATTTTTTATTTGTTATATCAAAAATTTAGACATTTGTTTTTGGAACTGATTCCAAGTTACTATATTGATTAAATAATTTATCATTATTAAAGTATTTATTATGTATTCTGCTAAAATGTACAAAAATGTATGTATTGAAATATTTTATAATCTCATATAAATTAGATATTCCATCACTTGAAGCACTTCATCACACTGCCTATTTAAAATCTTTATTGAAAATAAAATTATCACTTATAGTTTTCTGCTATAAAATTATTTATGCCTTTGTTACATTACTCACCTGTTACCACTATTCATTCCTTGATCAAATTTGTTTTACTGTCTGGTACATTGAGGTTCTTTGGTTATTTTATCAATTTCTCATAGGCTGAAATACTGTTTGCATAACATCAAACAACTGTTTTGCCTTAAGCCTTTTCAGTGCATGGCTTCTCAGTTTTTTGCCCTTTGCTTTGTCTTCCTATGCTGGCAGGAGCACAGACAAGAGGAGGACAATATTGACAGACAGTGATGAAGTGGAACACCACAGACCAGGAGCAGGTGGAAGGCAGCACCATGTAAGAGCATCTCCCATTAATACAGTGACTTACATCACACAGAGGCTGTAACTCAGCAAAAGACGTGAGTAGCAATTCACTTTTTTACTACATACGTCACATTACTGTGCTTGCTTACTGATACTGTCTTCTGTCCTTTAGGTGTTCCTGGTGCCACATGGAATGTAATTGTGCAGTTGGACCTTCCAGCATGCTGACACTGCTGACCTCACTGATGGCCATAACCCATACCGTTTTTCTTTTAGTACAATTGTTAATTTGGCTTGGTGTGGGTTATATAGACATATTTTCTGCATCTGTTTTTTACACATACTTCTCTTTGTTGTACTTCTGTTGGTAAACACTAATTGGAAAAAAGCCTGGATATGACATATTTTATATTTTGTTGTAATCATATGGATTTTGGTTGAAGTACAGTAATTTTACATGATATAGATATATAGATTGTGTAAGTCTACATTTGTGTTTCACACAACTTTATATAATTGATATGAATACTACACTTTTTTCATATGTTCTTGTACATCATTATTTCTTTTTGTTGAATTCCTGTTGAACCCCTACAAACAAATAAAGTCACCCTTGATACGTTACATTTACCAACACCCTGACTTATTGACTTTTTTTTCACATTGTTGCTCACATATTGACGTGTACATTTTCATAACATGAAAATGTTGGTCTGTCTGATTATTACCAATGTAAGAATATTTATCGCATGGGTTTCTTTGAAATAATATTTTGGACAGTCAGTGTGTCAAAGGACTTTCTACATCTTCATGACATACCTGATGTGATGTATTTAATATTTTTTTAATGATCATAAATGGATAGTGTCTACTGTTAAATATTGTACTAATAGACATGTTAATATTACAATCCACATGCATTTTGCTAATATACATACATACATCTTATACATCACATTTTTGTTGGAAATGTCACCACCTACAGGCATAACAAAAAAACACATGGTGATTTTTGCCTTACATCTTCCATGGGTGCCCATGCAGCTATTTCATATAGAAACATTCTTGACGGACCTTTTCATTGTAATATTTCTAGGATGACATTATGTATGTATTTCCTCTTGTGTTAATTAAATTACTGATAACTTTTGTGTGACGCTCCATTTCATGATTATATTTAA
>JALXJV020000003.1:1562127-1593274 GCA_024633595.2 Lepomis macrochirus
AGGGTCCAAGCCCGAGTGGGCATGGAACCCGCGATTACAGAGCATCGGCGGGGCCATACCACGAGTGGCATGGAACCCTATTGTTTTCGTTAGGATTTTTATTATTATTAGGGTCCAAGCCCGAAGTGGGCTGGGAACCCGCGTTGCAGTAACGCTGTTCCCATACCACGAAGTGGCTGGGAACCCTATTGTAATCGTTCTCGTTTTTATTATTTTTTTTCTTCCGTGCCTAATTCCACTACTGCAGCCTAGACGGTAAGTGCTGGAGACACGAAGTTCGCGGTGTAGGTCAAGTTCAGTGCACGTAACTCAGGCGCAAAAATTCGCACACGTCTACCACTAGGTGGCGCTGTGACAAATTTTTCGCGTTTGAGCTTGGCACTCCCGCCACGTAAGGCGGATATGGAAAACCTTATATCCACGCGTTCGGGGGATCCTGCTGAATCACGTGGTATAGGCCACGCCCATTTCCGCCTAGACTTTTTTCGAGCTACATCGCGAAAACTGACTAGCCGCTCAGAATTAACTCCTCCGAAACCGCAAGTCCAATCGACACCAAATTTGGCACAGGCCATCTCTGGACACACATCATACTGGCTTGTGCTCCCCAGATCGATACGCGAAAAACTCTTCCGGCTATAAGCTAACGTAATATTCACGCACAACGCTACTAATGCTAACTGATGTCATATCTTCGGTTTGGAATGGCCAATCGACACCAAACTCGGAGGACTTATGTGGGACGCCCCTGAGGGCCTGTGCAAAATCTGGTGCAACTAGCCTCTAGGTGGCGCTGTTTAACGCAAGAAATTAGTTCTGGTATAACCGCAAAGTCGCATTGACGTGAACTTTGTGCCAAATTTTTCAGGATGGACCCTGACCTCAGGCACCAATGTGCATCCTAATGTGCCCATAGGTGGCGCTGTTATTGCAGATTAAGCACGAAAAAAAAATCCCATTGACTTACATTCATTTTATATCTCCGAACCGCAGGTCCGATTGACACCAAATTTGGGTCAATTCTTCCCCATGGGGCCCTGATGACACCTGACAAGTTTTGTACAATTCGGCCAAAAGGTGGCGCTATAATGGAAGCTGGAATACCATGAAAAAGCCCATTGAAATGAATGGGATTTCAAACCAGGCCACAATTTGCCTAGGTTAGGAATGGCTGATCAACACCAAACTTGGGGACCTTATGCGGCATTACTTCAGTAAGGTCTGTGTGACATTTGGTGTCAATCGGCCCAAAGGTGACTTTTTTAATAATTTATGAAAAAACACTCCCATTGACTTACATTCATTTTATATCTCCAGAACCGCAGGTCCGATTGACACCAAATTCAGGACAAATCTTCCCCATGGGCCTGTGATTACACCTGACAAATTTTGTGATATTTCGCCAAAAGGTGGCGCTATAATGGAAGCTGGAATGCCGAAAAAGTCCCATTGAAATGAATGGGATTTAAAACCACGCCACAATTTGCCTAGGTTAGGAATGGCCGATCAAATCCAAACTTCAGGATCTTATGTGGCATGACTTCAGCAAGGTCTGTGTGAAACTTGGTGTCAATTGGCTAAAAGGTGAATATTTTAATAATTTATGAAAAACACTCCCATTCACTTGCATGCGTTTTATATCTCCGTAACCACAACTCCTATTTATACCAAATGTGGATCAATTCCTCCCCGTGGGACCCTGATGACACCTGACAAGTTTGGTGAAATTTGGCCAAAAGGTGGCGCTATAATGGAAGCTCAAATGCCGTCAGAAAGCCCATTGAAATGAATGGGATTTCAAACCACGCCACAATTTGCCTAGGTTAGGAATGGCTGACCAGCACTAAACTTCAGGATCTTATGCGGCATGACTTCTGGAACTGCTGTGTGAATTTTGGTGTCAATCGGCCAAAAGGTGACTATATAAATAATTTATGAAAAAACACTGCCATTCACTTACATGCATTTTATATCTCTGTAACCACAAGTCCGATTCATATCAAATTTGGGTCAAATGTTCCCACTGCGTCCCTGATGACACCTGACAAATTTGGTGCAAATCGGCCTAAAGATGGCGCTGTAATCGATGCTGAAATATATCGCTAAATCCCATTCATTCCAATGGCATTTTCAAACACGGGACGTTTCAGCCTCTGTTTGGAACGGCCCGTCGAGACCTAACTTCGGGGACCTTAGCGGCACGCGGTGCGTGATGCCGGGACGACTTCAGCGCCCTTCAGCGAGGCGAGTTTCGCCAGGGGGCTTGGACCCCGCTTACAACTGCTTGCAGTTCTAGTTATTAGGGGTCCAAGCCCGAAGTGGGCTGGGAACCCGCGTTTGCAAGCAACGCGGTTCCCATACCACGAAGTGGCTGGGAACCCTATTGTAATCGTTCTCGTTTTTATTATTTTTTTTCTTCCGTGCCTAATTCCACTACTGCAGCCTAGACGGTAAGTGCTGGAGACACGAAGTTCGCGGTGTAGGTCAAGTTCACTGCACGTAACTCAGGCGCAAAAAATTCGCACACGTCTACCACTAGGTGGCGCTGTGACAAATTTTTCGCGTTTGGGCTTGGCACTCCCGCCTACGAAGGCGGATATGGAAAACCTTATATCCACGCGTTCGGGGGATCCTGCTGAATCACGTGGTATAGGCCACGCCCATTTCCGCCTAGACTTTTTTCGAGCTACATCGCGAAAACTGACTAGCAGCTCAGAATTAACTCCTCCGAAACCGCAAAGTCCAATCGACACCAAATTTGGCACAGGCCATCTCTGGACACACATCATACTGGCTTGTGCTCCCCAGATCGATACGCGAAAAACTCTTCCGGCTATAAGCTAACGAATATTCACGCACAACGCTACTAATGCTAACTGATGTCATATCTTCGGTTTGGAATGGCCAATCGACACCAAACTCGGAGGACTTATGTGGGACGCACCCCTGAGGGCCTGTGCAAAATTTGGTGCAACTATCCTCTAGGTGGCGCTGTTTAACGCAAGAAATTAGTTCTGGTATAACCGCAAGTCGCATTGACGTGAACTTTGTGCCAAATTGTTCAGCATGGTCCCCTGACCTCACACACCAAAGTGCATCCTAATGTGCCCATAGGTGGCGCTGTTATTGGGGATTAAACACGAAAAAAATAATCCCATTGACTTACATTCATTTTATATCTCCGGAACCGCAAGTCCGATTGACACCAAATTTGGGTCAATTCTTCCCCATGGGGCCCTGATAACACCTGACAAGTTTTGTACAATTCGGCCAAAAGGTGGCGCTATAATGGAAGCTGGAATGCCATGAAAAAGCCCATTGAAATGAATGGGATTTCAAACCAGGCCACAATTTGCCTAGGTTAGGAATGGCTGATCAACACCAAACTTGGGGACCTTATGCGGCATGACTTCTGTAAGGTCTGTGTGACATTTGGTGTCAATCGGCCCAAAGGTGACTTTTTTAATAATTTATGAAAAAACACTCCCATTGACTTACATTCATTTTATATCTCCAGAACCGCAGGTCCAATTGACACCAAACTCGGGTCAAATCTTCCCCATGGGGCCCTGATTACACCTGACAAATTTGGTGATATTTGGCCAAAAGGTGGCAGTATAATGGAAGCTGGAATGCCGTAAAAAGTCCCATTGAAATGAATGGGTTTTAAAACCACACCACAATTTCCCTAGGTTAGGAATGGCCGATCAACACCAAACTTCAGGATCTTATGCGGCATGACTTGTGGAACTGCTGTGTGAAATTTGGTGTCAATTGGCTAAAAGGTGACAATATAAATAATTTATGAAAAATCACTCCCATTCACTCCCATTCATTTTATATCTCCAGAACCGCAGGTCCAATTGACACCAAACTTGGGTCATATCTTCCCCATGGGGCCCTGATGATACCTGAAAAATTTGGTACAATTCGGCCAAACGGTGGCGCTATAATTAAAAAAGCTGAAATGCCTTCAGAAAGCCCATAGAAATGAATGGGATTTCAAACCAGGCCACAATTTGCCTAGGTTAGGAATGGCTGACCAACACCAAACTTCAGGACCTTATGCAGCATGACTTCTGGAACTGCTGTGTGAAATTTGGTGTCAATGGGCTAAAAGGTGACTATAATTTATGAAAAAACATTGCCATTCACTTACATGGATTCTATATCTCCAGAACCGCAGGTCCAATTGAAACCAAATGTGGTTCAAAGGTTCCCACTGGGGGACTCTGCTAAAAATTTATGAAAAAACACCCATTTTCACTTACATGCATTTTATATTTTTGTGGCTATGCATTATAAAGAAATAGGTTCACATAGACTTATAGCAAACAAAGTTTTGAACCAACAGGACTTTCAAATTGGAAAATATAATACCTTGTCAAATGGCAATTATGCCTTTTTGATACTTTGTAACGGGCTTAATTGTGGCCAAATTATTTTATCACCTTTCAAGACTTTGTAAGACCCTGCAGACACCCTTATTGACTTACATGTCAGCTTCATTATGATAGGAATAAGTCAAATGTATTATTAAACCATTTACACAGGCTGCTGCAGTTTGTCAGTAACCTTCTGACTCTTTGTGAAGTCACCACTAATGTATTTTTGTTTGTGTGCTTGGTCCAATTCGGAGCCCTGATTCTGCTTGTTGGCTTACATTTTTCCCCAGTTGTTTTATTTCCTTATCATTTGTGAAAGAAAGCTGCCAGAGCTACTGTTCACAACAGTTGTTGTGCAGCACGTGATGTAAATTAGTTAATTATAATCATGAAATGGAACGTCAGACAAATGTTATCAGAAATTTAATCAACACAATAAGAGCAAAGACATACATAATGTCATCCCAGAAATATTCCAATGAAAGGTCCCTCAAGAATGTTTCTATATGAAATACCTGCATGGGCAAAAATCACCATGCGGTTTTTTGTTATGCCTGTACGTGGTGACATTTCCAACAAAAATGTTACGTATAAGATGTATGTAGGATATTAGCAAAATGCATGTGGATTGTAATATTAACATGTCTATTAGTACAATATATAACAGTAGACACTATCCATTTATGATCAGTTAAAAAATTTTAAAAAAATCACATCAGGTATGTCGTGAAGATTTAGAAATTCCTTTGACACAGACTGTAAAAATTATTATTTCAAAGAAAACCATGTGATAAATATTATGACATTGGTAATAATCATACAGACCAACATTTTCATGCTATGAAAATGTACACATCAATATGTGAGCAACAATGTTAAAAAAAAAACTCAATAAGTCAGGGTGTTGGTAAATGTAACGTATCAAGGATGACTTTATT
The DNA here is from genome assembly GCA_024633595.2 of Lepomis macrochirus. Classification (NCBI taxonomy): domain Eukaryota; kingdom Metazoa; phylum Chordata; class Actinopteri; order Centrarchiformes; family Centrarchidae; genus Lepomis; species Lepomis macrochirus. The sequence goes on from JALXJV020000003.1 coordinate 1,567,451, forward strand.
TGCTTCTAGGGTGTTCGACAGGAATTCAACAAAAGGAATTAATGATGTACAAGAACATATGATAAAAAGTGTAGTATTCATCTCAATTATATAAAGTTGTGCGAAACAGAAATGTAGAGTTACACAATCTATATAATGTATAATTACTGTACTTCAACCAAAATCCATTTGATTAGAACAAAACATAAAATATGTCATAGCCAGGCTGTTTTCCAATTAATGTTTACCAATAGAAGTACAACAAAGAAAAGTATTTGTAAAAAAAAACAGATGCAGAAAATCTGTCTATATAAACCTAATTAACAATTGTACTAAAAGAAAAACGGTATAGGTTATGGCCATCAGTGAGGTCAGCAGTGTCAGCATGCTGGAAGGTCCAAATGCACAATTACATTCCACCTGCCACCAGGACCACCTAAAGGACAGAAGATAGTATCAGTAAGAGAGCACACTAATGTACGACGGGTAAAAAAGTGAAATGCTACTCACGTCTTTTGCTGAGTTACAGCCTCTGTGTGATGTACGTCACTGTATTAATGGGAGATGCTTTTCCATGGTGCTGCCTTCCACCTGTTCCTGGTCTTTGGTGTTCCACTTCATCACTGTCTGTCAATACTGTCCTCCTCTCGTCTGTGCTTCCGGCTTGCCAGAATAGGATGACAAAGGAAAGTGGAAAAAAACTGAGAAGCCATGCACTGAAAAGGCTTAAGGCAAAAACAGTTGTGTGATGTTATGCAAACAGTATTTCAGCCTCTGACAAATTGATAAAATACCAAATAACCTCACTGTACCAGACAGTAAAACAAATTTGATCAAGGAATGAATAGTGTTATCAGGTGAGTAATGTAACAAAGGCATAAATAATTTCATAGGAAAAAATGATAAATGATAGTTTTATTTGCAATAAAGATTTTAAATAGGCAGTGTGATGAAGTGCTTCAAGTGATGGAATATGTAATTTAATAATGAGTAAAATATTTCTATACAGAATTTTTTGCAGATTACATAATAAATACTTTAATAATGATAAATTATTTAATCAATAAGTAGCTAGGAAATAGTCCCAAAAACAAATGTCTATATTTTTGATATAACAAATAAAAACGGACCAGGATCACCAGATTTCATATATTATGACATAATGAAAATTACATAAATAAATCAAAATAAATAAATAATAAATGAAAGTGGGCAAATAAAAATAATTAAATAATACGTTTTAAAAGCCCTACACAGGCACAAGTGTGGCAGACCTTTAAGAGCAGGATAAAAAGTTTTGTATGCATTTTTGAGCAGATCAGCTACATTCCTAAAGCTGAAGGCTTCTCTCTTCCGGTGCTGAACCCTGTATGAGGGAAATGGCCTTCTGAGCTGTATAACTAGGCTAGCCATACAACTGAAAAAGCTCATGTGTACAGTAGAAGTACCCCCCACCAGTGATCAAGACTTTCCACCTTAGCTGTGAATGTAGCCCACACTACGGAGAATAAAGAAAATCTACAGATATACAATTATGATAGCTGTAGTATGTGGACAGTACTTCCATATTGACAATGTTAGGGTTAATGTCCTTAATGTAAATGTGATCAATTAAAGTCCCATTATCTGTTGTTGGTTGGGTGACAATTTGAGTGTAACCTTGCTGTTCCATAAAGTTCTCCATAGATTTAGAAAGAAGCGCATTATCATTAAAGTCACCCAATATGACTTTACCTCCTGAAAGCAGATCAAAAGAGCTTATTGCCAGACTTAGATTCGTTTTGAAAAGGGAAATTTTGTATGATGGTGGTCTATACAGCAACATGTAATTATGGTTTGCAGGTTGAACATTAAACATTATTGCTTCTAATTCGTTAGATGGCACATCAAGGATGTTACAAGTGATGTGATTTTTGTGGTAAAAACCAACACCGCCATGTTGCTCTTTCTGCAAAGCAGAGAGAACTCCTGTGCTGCTGTATGACTGTGACCTTACTTTATGGTGAAAGGTCCAGCCTTCCATCTCAGTCTCATTAAGTGATGCATTGTGTTGCAGCCATGTCTCAGTCAGGCAAATTATATCAGCCTTCAGAATCCTGTCGTCATGTTGGAGCTCGGTTATGTGAGCAGTTACACCTTGAATATTGTGTAAACAGATGTGAAGAAATGATGCTGGTCTTGTTAATGGAGCCTCAAGAAATTGTGCCATATTTTGTAAATGAGCTTCTATGTCACTTTTGGAATATATAGCAGCGGGTTTAAAGTCTTCAATAATAAGGTTTTGTAACGATGTAACTCTGCTTAGAGCTACATATGCTTGCCCGGCAGCAAAGATCTTTTTTTTAAGGACACCACTGCTTTGTCCAGAGTCAAGCCTTGGACTTTGTGAATTGTGCAAGCCCATGCCAGACGTAATGGAAACTGACGTCTAAGTCCTTCACCTTTTCTGACTTTGTCTTCGTCAGCACCAATTGGGGTAGCATTTTCCAATCCTGGTTCAAAACATGGAAATTTTAGCCTGAGGTTTTTGCCAATCTTTGGATCATCAAAATGTACATAAATCGTTTGAGGAAATTTGTGGTTTCTATTAAATTTCACTTTGCACACAGTACCAAAGACTCCATTAACAAGACCATCTGAAACATCTATATTTTTGATCAGCATAACACGAGCTTTTGGACCAACACTAAGTATTTTGTCTAAATATGTTTGGTTATCAGACTTATGGGAGGTAGTTTTTGTAATGCGCCCTGTTTCAGGATTTTTAACCAAGTCTTGTGCTTGAATTTGCACTATATCTGTACACACCTTGTGCAACATTTTGAAGTTCAGATTTTGCACCTGGTCGTTTGTAGCAAAGATGTGAAGGTCTTCACTGTCTTCTCCTGTGCCTGTCTCACGTTGTTTTAATATGACTTCATCCTGCTCTTGAAGTTTCTCCCCTTTTTTATGTATTCTGATCCTATTTAGCATCAAGGCAAAGTCTTTGTCTTTTTGACGCATGATTTCAGTTAACTCCACGTGGCTAAAAGTATTGTCCCATAAGTTGTTCCCAACATTTTCTGTGTAGAGAGACTTTCCTTTAACCGGAGGAAGCTGGTAGAAATCACCGACAGCCATGATAGATACATTCCCAAATGAAGAAAAGTCTGCACATTGTTTAATTTGTCGTAGTCTACCATGAATGTACGCAAGAAGTTTATGATCTACCATTGATACTTCATCAATTACGAGTATTTGGAGATCTTTCAGACTGGCTCTCAATGTGTTTACTTTTTCTTCTTTTAATGGTTGGTAAGGCAATGACATGTTGTTACCGATTGAAAAGCTGCTGTGGATTGTTGTCGCATTGATATTATATGCTGCCACACCAGTAGGAGCAGTTAGTAAAACATGCAGGTCATGTGGATTAGTGGACATTCTACTCAACAATCTACTTGCTTCATAATATACGGCTTTAATTACATGAGATTTGCCTGTCCCTGCACCACCAGAAACAAAGACATGAAATGGCTCGGGGTTTTTCCCATTGACTTTGTCTAAACACCACTGTCGTATTTTATAAAACACTTGTGCCTGCAGTTTGTTTAATGAACGCATAATTGAAAGAGCTTCAGGGCGAGAGATTTTTTGGACTTGAAATTCCACAGATACAGCCTTCTGATCTGTTGGCTGTAAATCTGGAATTTCTTCTCGTTCAGTAGGGAAGTCATCTTTGTTTTTGCTCTTCTCATCTAAACATTCCAGTCGCTCTAATTCTGCTTCAGGACACAGAGCTGCCCAGGCATCTTCCTCAAATCCATTTTGCTCAACAGCCTCACGAATCTCATCCAGTTTCTCTGCATCTATTTCAAATTTGGATCTGTTGAAGTCAACAACATCTTTGACTGATTGAAGGTCATTGGAGCTATTGTTAATGTAGCCAGATTTATAAAAGTCTTCAAAGCTACTGAATTGAGATGGTTTGAGCTGCTCATCACAATAATAAGGTAAGAAAAGCTGCAGCAAGCTTTGGTAGTGCTTTTCAGGGTACTGTGTGGGTGAAAAGCGAGCGTACCTTACAACAGCAGCATTTGTCCTGGTTCTCTTTTTAACATAGCCACAGTTGTTGCTGAGTTTAACCATGTTACTTTTGTTCTCATTTTTGGCAGCAACTCTGTATTCTGAAGCAAAGGATGCTATACACATGTCTTTAAATTCAGTGGTTTGTGGTCTGTTTTTATAGCGATCTGTAATGTTTCTCATCCAAAGTTGTTCTGAGTCTGTTTCTTCATTTTCTGCTCTCTTTTGAATGAGACTGAGAGGAAGGCTCATTCTCACAACATTGTCCCCAGTAGGAACAAAGGTTACTTTTCTGGAGCATTCCTTCAGCCTCATATTCGTGACACGATAAACGCTCTCTTGAGCAGAAACTTCTCTGTTGTGAAGAAACAGACTTCCTAACTTATTAAGTGCCTGTTTTGCATCTACATTACCGTCGTTTTTAATCTCATTTTCAGCACGTTTTAACATGAGTCCCTTTTCTCTTTCATCTTTTGATATATAAGAGATGATGTATTTAATACATGCCCATGGATCACACACAAACTGAATGTCCATATTGGCATTCCACGCACGCAAGAGGTCTTTGTTATATGGATTGATCCACACATCAGATGTGTTTCGCTTTAAAACGACTGTGTTTTTATTGACAGACAACTGGTAAGCTTTTTTAAAGATCTCCTGATTAATGCCAATGGAACTGTAAAGGTCATCTACGCAATCAAATGCTGACTCTGTTTGGGAACTACATTCTTTTACTTTAGTCAGGATTTCTTTTGCTAGTGCGTTTCTCTTTTTGTCAGTGTCATTCTGCTCCTGCTCTATTTTGGTGTGAGTAAGAAAAGTGTGGTTAGTTGGTGGCCGGGGGAAATTAAATCTGCAGGTTGTTCCTTTCTTTTTACAAGATTTAGAATGTTTTTTGCTGTGCTGCTGCACACTGGAAACCACCTCATACATGTCATGGGTTTCTGGGGGAAGGCTGCAGGTAACGTAGTTGTCAATAAAAGCAATGATTTCATCATCAGAATTACGGGCAAATGTTGGTGCGTCCTCCACCCAGAACAGACAGTGTGTGTGAGGTGATCCACGCTGTTGGAACTCTACTCTGTAAAAGTAGTCGACTACCTTTCCTATGGGCTGAGCAGGTGATAAAATGACATCTTTTAATAAACAATGAAACCTTTGATCAAACATTCTAGCTGCTGTCACGGGATTATTTTTTAACAAAGTGCATTTTTGAGCCCAGTCCAGATCTGTTACCTTGCCTTGAATATTGTCAGCTTTTAGAAAGATCTGCATGAGTTCTGTCCAGCGTAAATCAGCTGAGGAAAAGGAACAGAACCATGTGGGAATTCCAAGCTGGCGTATCATTGCAAATAAGTCTTTTTGTACTGCCTGCCAGAAGGCAGGTGTACCTCTAATAGGTTTAAGGAATTTGTAGCCTATATCGTTATTAAAAAGTTTTTTGACAAAATCAGAGTCTGAAAGCATGGATGATGTAATTTGGGTGTTTTCCCCTCCATGATGGCCTTTTCTCAGAGCAATTGATGAATTTGACATCACTTGCTCCACCTCAGATGCATACTGCCCATAAAATATGTATTCCAGGTTGCGAGCAAATCTAGTATCAGCATTGAGGATTCTTTGATTCAAATATTTACTCAATGTGAGCCTTACTTGTCTGCCATCATGGAATGTTCCAGTACCTCTTGGGAAAAGAACAGGGAAACATTTAGCCTCGTTGGCAGCGTCTGTCAGCAGTCGTACAGGAGTATTTCCTTCTGCTGGAGCTACTGAGAAAACGCTGTCAAAGTGCTGATCAAGTATTTCTTGGCCAATGTCTACAGGTTGCATACATGTATCTAAATACATCCCATGCTGCTGACCATCATTTATGTGTTCATCAATGTTTTCATCTGACTCCTCAGGTTTATTGTTGTCTGTTGCTACATCATTAACCAGTGTTTCATTTTGGGAATTGCTGTCAGTTTTATCATCTTCTCTCTTATCAAAGGGATTTGCCCATTCGAAATCAATCTCTACATCTTTATACCATTTATTAATGTGTTTTAACAGTGTAAGTGCTTTTAGGACTTTTTGGGTATCAACAAACTGAAATTTGTAATGTCCTTTGTAGGTTAGTTTTCGCTTTAACTTAACGCGAAGGATGAGAGACTGATTTTCTAACCTAGGTAGAATGTTAGTAAGCGCATTACAGTTGGATGGAACGCAAGTGACAGGTCCATGGACACCATTTTGTCCTCCCTTAGGTAAGGCCAATAATTTCATAAAAGGAATATTCAGGGCTATCAAATGTTGTTCCAAAGACTCCAGATGGAGGTCCTTTGGAATTGGATCAAGATGTAAATTGTTTGCCACACTGATCGCTGGTACTTTGCCTTTAAGTATTGTCCTATGACAAGTGTGACAAATCCATGATTTAGCAGCAGGTGACTGTTTTAAGAAACAATTTGGATCACATGTATCTCCACATGTGTGAAGATAAGTTGTAGTGATGCATTTATTGGCTACTGCAGCAACTACTGAATCATTTTCACCATATTGTTCTCTTTTACATTGAAGTACTTGTTTCTGAAATAGTAATCTATGACAAACACAGCAAACATATTCTGGACCCTGTTTCACGTTTTCTTGAAACTGCTTGATTATCACATCTACATTTTGCCTTTCCAGAGTTGCATCCATCTCTTTCTGACGAGTTCGCGCCTTAATTGATAAAGCATAAACAGGGTCACTTTTAAACTTTTTCACATTATAATCTATTACATGATCACGATGATCAGCGTCTTTTGCATATTTCTCTACACTCATCTTCTTTACATTTTCTCTGTGCTGATCATCAGTTGCATATTTCTGTATACTGTACTGTTTTAGGTTTTCTCTGTATTCATCATCAGTAGCGTATTTACTTTTACCACTCTCTATTAGCGTGACTCTATATGAAGCATCAGTTTTATATTTATCAACACCTTGCTGTTGTTTCTTGAATCTGTAGTGACTATTTTTAATGTATTTGTCTTGTTCTTTCATCTTTTTACTTTGTCTGAACTGTTGGTCATCACTGTATTGGTGTCTTTCTTTTGTCTTCTGCCTATCCTTTTTGCTTGTACGCGATAGAACACTAAGAGCTTTTGGTTTGATGTGATTAATTTCAGTAAAGGTAATTAAACTAAGACATGTTTGAGAAGATGAGTCTTTTACACATTCAATAGGTTCATAGTGACACTGATTATGATGTTTTAGATAAACCCCCTTTGCCCAATCTGTGCTGAGTGTTAGCTGCAAACTTTAGCCACTTTTGTTGGCTATATGTGTAAATATCAACGCCAAACAAATCAGCAGCTGCGTGAATTTCAACCTCAGTAGCCCAAGTGTTCACGTATTTCATTTTGGATTTTGTGATATACTCAGGTACAGATGAAAAGTCATTTCTAATAATATTTTGGTAAATACTGGGGTTATCTTGTATTTGTTTAACCACAGCTCTTCGAATACTTTTGTGATATTCTTGCGTGTGAGTCAAGACTCGAAGAAATCGCCCGGAACAGGCAATTGCCATCGGAAACAATATTAGTGGTTTTACAGGGTTTAGGATGCTCTAAGTTTATGTTTGGAACAACAACATCGTTATTGTCTAAACAGGGAACGACATTAAGTTTCATACAGATAGCCCGCTTCTCTGCTAAAGTTAAACCTCTAAATGAAACAGGGGTTGCCGTCTGTTCTGAGACTATGCTAACTTCAGCTGTAGTGTCAGTATGTACTTTAACCTGTGCAGTTACATCAAAGCACTGTCCATCTATTGGCATTTGAAGCATATCAACTGATGCAGTGTTAACCTCAGAGACTGTGTCAGCACTGTCTCTACTCAGCTGCATCAGTTCATGATGTTCAAAGGCAGTTTCAGGACAACTCGGGATGCTAACTACTGAAACTTTAACAGGAGTGACTTCAAAGTATTTGGCAGAGGTGTCGGTATCCTCATCATACAACGTGTCTGTAAGATTTTTGATGTGTTTGTGCAATGACTGTAGATTATTATAATGAGACAGCAGACTTGTTCCGTCAACATCCAAACCACCTTCACTGGTGCGAGGATGTGGATCGAATACGGCGAACATGAATTGGTCTCCTGAGTCAGTTAGTCCTACTTTGAAGACGGCACAGATGTTACTTCTAATATTGAGCAGACATGCGTCTGCTTGAATTAGCGCTGTCTGAAATGCTACATCCAAAGGCATTGCGATTTGCTGGACACCACGAGCATAATGTTCTACGCCAATTATACCAGTCAGGGTCGGCAAGTACTCCAACTGAAATTTTTGGTTTTGGATGCAATATTCTTTTGGCAGTTCATTAACCAAAATGTAACCGCTGCCCTCAGCAGCACTGATCATACTGTGCTGCAACATGTAAGTGTACATGTCATTCCCTGTAAACAATATGTCGTGTATATCATCTTGATCCCAGCTGAGCAAGCTCTTTGTAACGTGTGTCATCAGGGCTACAATACTGTTGCAAGCACACTGCTTGTTTCTGTTGCTACCAAGGAATTCAGCACCCTGATGAAATGACCCTTGCACAAAAGAAAAGACACTGTCATTGCTCACGTGACCTGTAGAGGGCGCAGCAGCAATCACAGGTGGAGGAGCTATGTCGGTCTTGCGGTGACAGGCCTGGTGGAAACGAATACAACACTTATTAATCATGTGTTTATATCCATAGACTTTTCTTGCCCATTTACACACAGTTTATCAAAACGTTGACCTAACTTTCAATGACTTACATGTATTTTTTAGAATGTAAGCCTGGAATCACATTTGACACTGATAAATCAAGGTCACATTTTTGTAAAAGGTGAAAGTCTGTACAGGCACTTGTCTGGATCAAACATTTGCAAAACATTGTTAAAATGACTGGAACTATTCTGATTAACTGCACTCACCTTATCAAACTCAACATTCACAGCGGTGGAAGGTGATGTCCTGGACGATGTGTAGACCAAGGCAGGTGCTGTGTGGTCCTATAAGAAATAATAATAAATCAATAATGATGTTACTACATTAATGGAGCTGTATACAAACATCAACCTATATAAACCCAGGAAAAAAATAGACTTCAGCGTCCATGCACTTTCTAGCTATTACAGTACAACTCTGACATCAAACCAGACTGACCTGTTCCTCTGGGGCAGCAACCAGTGAAGGGAAATCTCTGCCAAGTCATACACCGGCCGGTGGGTGCAGACTCCTGAACACAACAAAAACAGCTATTTAGACACCTTGAACGGGTAGACATTTCCCCTTCAACCACTTAAGTCATTTGTTGCATAATATTTACTAACCTCCTCAACTGCAGGCACCTTGGAGGTTCTGGTAGGTGTGGGCCTGGAAAACACCTCCACAACACTGGCAGTTGCCTGGACCTTCAAAAAGAAAAACAATGAGCTGAATGAACAAACGAGTACATTGTTTTACTTTATAATAACTGCAGTGACATCAGCACTCTCTCCATAGACAAACATGTCAAAAGCATTAAACCTTTCAGCAAATGATTACAAACCTGGCGCTTTGCAGATCTCCTGTGGGAGGCAACTCGCTCTGGCCTCGGTCCCACACGGTCCCTCTAAAGTAAAGACAAAGACAACTGTTAAAATGATTGAGCTATTATATTTGTGACATACCTCCATCTTACATTCAAATCACTCAGTTATTTCATGTGTTATACAGGAATAGTTTTAAAGGCAACAATGAACTTACAATTAAACAGGTCTGACTGAGTTTAAAAAGTGGTTTACAGCAGGTTGTTGTTCAGCACCAACTTACAACAATAAGGCCAATTTCTACTCAATAATAAAAGGACTACACAGATATAACAGAAATAAATGAAATATGGGGAAATTAGACTAAAATCTATACATGAGCTATCACTGCATTCACTATGACTATCAAGAAGAAACACTTTGTATGAGTTTTTTTTAAGTATGTGATGGGGAATGTCATTCCAAATTGTAGTGTCAATCTACATGACACATTTCTGACCACAGTACTATTTATTTTTGACGAAGAGGCAATTGAAAAGTTAGAATGTGAATATAAAATTACCTTGGCTGGTGGAACAGGAACACTGTCAGGACCTGACAGATGCGATGGCACAAACGCATCCATGCTGGCCAGGATGGAGTCACTGAACCGTACAGGGTTGAGGGCTGACAAAACACTCCAAGCAGTCTTATAGGCTTCTGTGAACAAATACAGCATTAATTCCTAGTCTAAACTTATGTAACTGTTACTATAAAAGCACACAAACCAAACAAACCTGCTCTTGTGCCGCCCTCTTGGAAACACCTGAGGAGGCTTCCCTGATGTCTTCCTCTGCATAATAAAACAAAACCCCTTTTATTACAATACATCCCTTTTACCAACACAGAAAGAAGTTGCCAGTTTTATTTCAGCGTGCAAGTGCTACCTTCCGGTCTCCACTGGCAGAAATCCATCGGCATCGGGATGGGGCTTAGGTGTCCTCTGCCGACGGACACCGTCCTCCTCACGCATCAACGACAAGCGGACGGACCGGAGGAGAAGCAGGACGAGCAGGCTCAGCAGGCAGAGCAGCAGCCTGGAGCTGGGCAGCCGCCGACGCCTGCAGATGCTCCAGAGCAGCGCTCCAGAGCACCTCAGAGAGGACGACCATGCCGCTGTGCGTCACCCAAGTGGACCTGCAAACAACGAATGGAAACAAAGGAACAAAGTTGTCAGTGTCAACATTTGTCTATGAATTCAACCACACAGAATAGCATCCCCCACTTCCCATTTCATAGATATTTAACTTACCCCATCTCTGGCCCACAGAGAGCGATCGTTCAGGGGGAACCGGTCGGAACAGGAGTAGTACTTCAGACCTTAAAAACAAAGACAACCACAATGAGTCTTTGAAACACATGTTTGCATTTCCAAAAAACCTCATAATTACATTTGCGTGACCAAAATCTCATTTGATACTCACCCATCCTCGCTGCCACTCTGTGGAACTCACAACGATACGCTTCCTGGACGTCTGGTGAAACCGTCAGTCGTGGAACAAAGTCCAAGACAAACACCTACACAGAATAAAACTTGTTAATCACAAAGCCGATAACACATCAATAACTATAGTAACACACATATTACAGAGAGGACCAAATAGAAGAAGGACCTACGTCAGGAAAGAGTTCGCAAGCACTTCGGAGGAGCCCATGAAAGGCGTGGCCGGCCTCACAAGGCGTCCGACTGGCGGTCAGGTTGTTGCTCGGAGCAAGGACACAGACGACGTCAGGAAGACGAGGGAGTTGAGCCTGCAGCAACTCCGTCCGAAGCTGAGCAGCACAGGCGCCAGGAGTGGACAGGAACCCAAAGGACAAGACTCCAGGTGGGACGGCCACAACGTGGTCTGCAAAAGCACGCAGATGACTGTCGCCAACCACAAGAACAAACTGTGAAAAAGACAAAGACGGCATGTTACCACCAATATTCCAAGCTCTTACTCTCAGCAAGGATCTCCTGTACTAAGGACAACATAATTTACCTTGTTCCCGGCAGGAACAGCTGGAACCACCAGTTTGTGCTGCCGATTGGTGTGAGAAACTGGCCATCTGCTGAACTTCGATGGCGTTTCCCGGTGCCCTCCCCTGTTTATGAGGCAGACAAAGGGAAAGACAAATACTGTGAATGGTCTGTACAAATCATGACTGATGTAAACACAATGCCTCCACTCACAGCACCTTGGTAAATTTTCAGGAACACAGGTCATGCCACGGACGTTCAGAAATGATAATGTTAGAATAGATTAAATCTTTTGGCCACTTACATCCAACAAAGTCAGGGGCCAGTCCCCTGCGATACTGCAACATGTGTCTGTCTGCCTTCTTCTCGGCCCCCCTGCGTGAAGCTGCCAGGGCACGACGGTGTGACTTCCCGCGTGGCATCTGAAAAGACACACACAGGGGATGATTAGCATTAAAAAAAAACACACATTTGTAACCAGAAATTGACTAGACTATTACAAAGGATACAGAGTAGTAGTAAAAATCTTTATTTGTCCCTTTACAGGGCAATTTAAGTAGCTTCGACCTCACAAACATACTAATTTATAAAACACAGCAAAACATCACAAATATCACAAAAAAATAAAAAAAACACACACACACACAGGAACCAGGAACCCCGGGCATTTAAGAATCTTACATTATAGCTACTATTTGAAAATTCACAGTACATTTTCTTTGTTTCAAATAAGTGTTTACACTCATCACTGCGATTTGAAACAAAGGACTTAGAGGCTTTAGTGGTCTTCCACTTGGGCACTCTATATCGCTTTCCTGAGGGAAGCAATTCAAATTCTAAAACAAAATGTGGGATGTATCCTCTAGGATAGTTAAAGACTTCCTAACAACATTTCTCTCACACAAAGCAGACAAACCCAACTGAACAGATCCTGTAATCTTTGACCCTAAATTAATAATGTGCTGCAGCTGGGATCTGCTTTTAACATTTAATCCATAAAACCAACAGATCATAGCAAAGGTTAAAACACTTTCAATGAAAGATCTATACAACTACCGAATGTACAAAACATATCAAGGACTCACAATGCATTAAAAGTAGCAGTCACACGTAGGAAGCAACAATGAATTCAAACAACACACACATTTCTAAACTAAAGTCAATCTAGGAATAAAATATGGATTTACATTCGCTAGCTTCTGACTTTTCAAAGGACATAAATCTAATAATTCACATATGTGGCTTACAATTTGGAAAAATTTGCAGTTATCACTTCATTTCCCCACAGCACCACTGTCCCACTACACCGTGCTGCGGAATTCAACAAAGCTATGTGTATTTGGCCGGCCACGTGGTCAGTAATAAGCCCAGGCCATTTATTGTTTGCGCAAAAGCAGTTACATTAATTGGTATCGCCTCTCAACTTAACAAAAATTAAGACATGCACGCTCACTGTGTTCAACACTTCCCACAAACACACATTTGTAACCAAAAAATTACGAGACTATTACTAAGTATACAGACTACAAAATGTGCACAAAATATCAAGGACTCACAATGCATTAAAAGTAGCAGCCACACTTATGAACCAACAATAACTTCAAACAGTAAAGAAATGCTTACCAAACACATTTCTAAACTAAAGTCAATCTAGGAATAAACTATGGATTTATACTCGCTGGCTTCACACTTTTCTAAGGACATAAATCTAATAAATGACATATGTGGCTTACTATTTGGCAAAGTTCTCAGTTATCACTTATTTCCCCCACATCATCACAGTCCCACTACACCGTTATGCGTAATTTAAACGGTAACAAAGATATGTGTATTTGGCCGGCCACGTGCTGACTAATAAGCCCAGGCGATTTATTGTTTGCCACAAAAGCAGTTACATTAACGTTAATTGGTATAAGCTCTCAACTGAACAAAAATTAAGACATGCAGATAACTGTGTTCAACACTTCCCCACCATGTACTGGCTTATTTATATTGTTCAAAAGATACCTTGTGGGGAATCCCTCACGTAAAGCTAACACAACTCAGGCAGGTCTCTTCTTCGATTTGTGCAGAAGACAATAGAACTACCATCCAGCATATTGCCAACGCACAAGGAAATAACTCATACGAACACTTTATCACATGAACTAAGTACAAAGTTACACAAAGGTGCCGCAGATGCGCGGACCGGCGTGCGTCGGCCACACGCTGCTAAGGTTAGCTTGTGTTAGCAACTACAACTGCTAACACTATCTTGCCTACACAGTGTTGTCTTCAGCAACAGCTACTGAATTGAAACGGTAACAAAGCTGTCCAGCTCCTCACTGGTCGCTAACAATACCACTGCATTCAACCAGTAAACAGCTCACGTAGGCACGCTAAGTAACCAGGAAGAAGTCACACTCACCTTGCAGATGTACTCGACAAATCCTCGGAGATGACTCTGATGAATTCTGTACAGCGTCTGTGGAAGTGTGTGTGTGTGTGTGTAAGAGTGTGTGAAAGAGAGTTTGCTTTGAAAGCAATAGGAGCAGCTAGATCGCGGTGTTCTCTCGAACGGCAAGGTAGCTACAGAGATGCGCAGCTCGCGCCGTTGCTTTTGAATGGGGGCAACACTTCCGGTGACGTCACACGGGGGCGTTTTCGTGATTCACGACACAGAAGTCCTTCCTGTAATCATTCCACCGAAACACTGACTTCGTATTAGTATTTGCATTATATTACATATTCCCTATAGATTTCCTGTTGACCACAATATATTTATTTTACTATCTTATGTTATTTATCGTATTAAACGGAACGTGACCTGCCCCCAGCATGGCCTACGTCACCAACACTTCCGGGACCGGAAGCCACTTGAGAACCGGTGCCCTTACGTAACGTGTCGCGGGCACGGCTCAACGGGTGTCTGTACAAATCTGACATGGTCTCAAGCACCTATTTTTAAGAAAAACGCATGTAGTCTGAACCATCAGGCCTACATGCATCATTCTGGAGTCCTTAGAAATTTCTGAAGTTAAGAAATATAAATCCATTGTATATTAACACATTTACTTTACCATTACAGACTCCATGAAGATGAAATACATAAAAAATATATTTCTTTGTGTCGCCAGGTAAAAAATTCATATATTTTAAGGCAAACCATTCAATCCGTCATAAGGTAGATTATAATGCACCTGAATATGTTGTCATACACCTGGAACACAACTGGAACTGTCAATATCATGAAAACAAACTGGACTGATATACAACAATTATGACGCCTTCTTTTTATAATATACCAGGCGAATGTCAATGTTTTGCCAATCTTTTCTTTCATTGGGAGTGATTTTTTTAACAATATTTGTCTCCATACATCCACATTCCAAAAAATATCTACATTCCAATACATTCACATATTAATAAATACACTCATTATAAATGACTAAACGCACTCCCACGCTTTAAAGGCCAACACCTTCACAACAGTACAGATATTGACACAATGTATTTGTCTTTGTCTGGAAATGTACCAAAGACACTGAGAAGAAATGGAAGACACTTGTTAACATGTTTACCTTTTATTGACTGTTACTTCTAAAAAATAATATGTCATTCACTTGTGAAAACACACACAATACAATGTCTGTCACAATCACTGCACCAATACACTTTGTTTCAGTTATTTCCACAGTTAATACTGGTACCTCAGAGCCAACCACCACAGTTTGTAATTGATTTAACATCCCTTGACCCAATTATGCTCAAATATAAGCACATTTCTTCCTGTACACTCAGCTTGCAGTTTCTATTGTAAAACCACATTCTGAAAACTGCCCATCTATCTGTACAACATAAAAGCAATGTCAATGTTCTGCACAACTTTATATATATATATATATATATATATATATATATATATATATATATATATATATATATATATATATATATATACATATATACATCTATACACAGATGCAGGACATTTGCTATTATTGTCATTTCTATGTGGGTTTTTTATGACACAGACAAATGTGCTGAAATGGATAGTTTGGTACAAGCGACCTGAAATTGCACCAATGTAGGTTAGCAAGTGTAATTACTCTAAACCAACTCCATTAGGGATGGAAAGACACAAATACAATGGTAACTCTGGGTTGCTGTTAATTGCTCCCACTGAATAGACTATTTCTTCAATCTGCACTTCATCGCATCTCAATGTCACATGTTTACACAACAACTTCTGAAAGTGTATTGCTCTCAATGGCAAGACAAAGAACCACGTCCTGGCTGTGTGTCTAGGCAATTTGGTGTGACTTGAATAACAAAAGACCAAGTTCGTCTTAGACTGAAAGGTAAGGTTGCTTAACGTGCCTTCTCTTTGTCACTGGTAAGACACATTCAGTGCTTGTTATGCATGTAAATACAAGGGGCCATTGGCCATGTTTCTGGAATGTCGCTTTTTCACTTGCTCAATTGTGCTAAAATTGCACTTTTCTGGCTTTACACTCACCTTGCAGTTTTACAGTAAATTCTGATTAAATTCACATTCTGATCATTACATATCTTTCTCTACAAAATAATGCCAATGTAAATGTTCTGCAATGATTTTACATATATATATATATATATATATATATATATGTGTGTGTGTACAGCTCCTGGCTGTGTGTCTCGCACCAACAGCAATTTGGTGTGACTTCAATAACAAAACACCAAGTTGCTCTTACACTGAAAGGAACGGTTGCTTAAGATGCCTTCTCTTTCTCACTGGATTGGACACATTCAGTGCTCGTTCTGTATGTAAATACAGGGCTCCATTGCCCACGTTTATGGAATGTCAATTTCCCACTTTCTCTGTTGTGTGTACAGGATGATGAGGACAGGACTTACTCAACAAACTATTCTATTCCATTCTATGTTATTTCTATAATCCAAATCACAACAACGGTTATCTCACATGGCTTTTCACAAAGAACAGGTGAAACCCGTACTCTCAAGTTTGTTACAGAAGCTCAACTATTACCACCAAAAGCAGCACTAACCAATGCAGGCAAGGACAAACTTCCTTTTAAGAGGCAGAAACATCAAGCAGAACCATGGCTCAGGGTGGGGGGGCATCTGCCTCCACCAGTTAACAGTGAGGGACACATAGACAAACAGAGACAGCATATTAAAACACTAAATAGAATTTTGACAACAACCCTAATAAGACAATTCACAATGACAAATACCTGACTACAATAAAATGTCCTAAACTAACAAACATGTTCACTATATACAGACTGAGTGAACACAGCCTGGCTGTAGAACAGGTCGCCACAGACAGAGCTGCCAACTACAGGAGGACGGATTCTGCTCCCATTGTGACACAGGAAAGGCAGACACAAAGGACAGATAGGGACAGACCTGCAATTTCAAACCTCATGCACCAACTATGAAACACTAACACAACAACACTTTGCTAACTTTTCCTAAATATACGACAAATTCTAATTCCTATCAGACACACACAAACTGCCCTATTCATTGGGAAAAATGCCTAAATGTCAAATAACTGCTGCAAAATGTGTCTCCACATGCCATGACGTCAAAACAACCACTGGATCCTATGACTAAGACATAATTATACATATTTCTAAATTCTTATTATTTGGATTGTTTCCTATATTACTAATTCTTTTATTTTACATTTTATTCTTCATATACTATACTTTGTAGGCGTATTAATATCATTACATATGATGTAATGATATTAATCATTTCATCTTTCCTTTTTTTCTGATATATATATTTCTTTTCTTTAACACAAACACAGATGCTTTCGTTACTTCACATAATATGTATAATACTTTGGCTATGTTGTTTTATAGTCATGCCAACACAGTACATTCAATAGAATTGACACACAGATAAACACAGACACACCAAAAGACAGAAAAACACAGACTGGGGAGATGGGACGCTTAACAATGATTGTCACTTACTATTTCATAACATTACACTTTATCCCATCCACTTACACATATTTTACAAACTACATCTACTTTTTCAAAACATCTACACATACAAAACATGGAAAATGCCTCATATGTCCTTCCACATGCTACAGTACATTTGAAATGCCATCAACACATCTCAAAATGTATCGTATTGTGTACATATTATAGCGTCAAATGTAAGTATTCACCTACACATCTATTCAACCTACACTTTTCAAGCCTACAAAACACAATTACTCGATATAATACAATTACAGGACATGTATATGTTTGTGATGTCACCTCTGTACTAATACACTATATTTCACATATGTCATTGGTATTAATAACATCTTTAGTTTTAGGAGTTATACTCTGATTTACAGCCATACTTCTCCCTTTTTTTTCCCCTTGAGTTTTTACACCTTTACATTTACATTCCACCTGTATTGCAAACCCCAATTTGGAGGCGGGGATCTCCCAGCCTAACCTCATGGTATAATACTACACTTCGCCTTTGCCCCTCCTCTTTTATCAACAACCAATGATCATACCTGAAGGCTTTCTTGGTTGATATGCCACACCTACAAATTTGTCTTAAAAGGTGACGATTCTCACATTTGGCAACAACAACACGGCTCTGACGAACATTCAACACAACGCCAACAAACTCCAGCGGATCCCTGCACCGAAACTTTTCTTTACCTTTTCTCCTTCTTCAATTCTGTGGTAAGTGATAAATGGACACTCCAACACATGTTTCACCATATCCACATGAAAATGTCCTTGTCGTAATATATACACACACATTACAAGAACAACTCCTTAAAACTGCTGACTTTTTGCTTTCACTACAGATACCCTTCTTCAAAAGATGGCTTCACCCACCAAGCTGCCCCAAGCTTACTCCAACAACAGCGACACACAAGAAGCCAGGCAGGCCCTCCAACTAGCAACTGTAAGTACCCATTGATATAGTGTAATAACACTCTGTAAACACTATCCCCATATTACTATTATGCAATGTGTCCGCGAGGTCTTCAAAACTCTTGAAAGGTGATCAATCAATTTTGCCTAACTTAAGGCTATTACCAAGTTTACACTATGAACTTCACATCATTTGCTGTAATGTTGCTACAAAAACCTCTAACATTTTGTAAGACTGCTGCTTTTTGCTGAAAAATCTAACCAGTCCTTCAAAATGAAAACTGTTGCCTCATACAGGCTGTTATACACAAATGGCAAAGACAAGGAATGCTTCCATTTTTTGGTGCCGTTACAAGCTGATAACATAAAGGCAATCAATACATTATAAATACATTTCAATTCCTTTTTAAAACTCAAATGCACCTTTTAAAAGGTGTGTGGCTGTTTTAATCGGTTACCTCAAAGTGGCGCTACAGTCTTAAAATATGTTGAAAAAGTCTGGAAAAGTTCTTAAAAAGGTATTAAATTTTACTTCTACATTCCTGTATATACCCTGTTTTGGCTCACTCGCACACATAAACATACCTTTGTTACAAATCTTCTCAATCCACAACTTCATTTTACAAATTACACTATCCAACATTGCTGCTCTTGTTAACATTTACAAAACCATGACACCAACACCTACTACACTGCAAATTTTGTGAAGAATCACCGTTTTACACCTTTCCTGATTTTGCCATCACAGATATCAACAATACTTCTATTGTATTTGCAGTATAAATGCCAAGATCGCAATGCAGATTTCGACGACGCCTTGAGTCAGTCCCTCACCACCGCCTATAAAGTCATGCAGATCTTGAACAAGAAGGATCGCCTCATCAGTGCCACTGAGCAACAGATGCATTTTTGGAAGCGCCGAGCTACCATGTTGGAAGCACAAAGCAACAACGCCTTACAAACCGTTGACAACCTACAAGCATCCCTTGCTTGCTGTTTGGATGGTAAGTCTTTCTATACAATAACACCTTCTCTAATGCTTACTTCTCTTCAAGAAAGGAAAAAATAGCTGAGTGTCTGTTAAAGATAAGTACACTGTATTCCACACTAATCACCCATTCAACCTAACCGGTTTTTATAGTTATTCCCTCATAATGTATATCTTCATATTGAAAATCATCATGTGGCCTGATTACATAATCCTAAAGGAAGCAACTAATGACATTTAACATTATTTGTTTCCTGTTTGCCCATTATCTTCTACTGTCTCAAAATTCATTAGACATTCAATGACACTCGTCCTGCAGTTTCTGCCTTATTTGCCCAGATATAACTCTACCTAAAACAGTGACTCATATTGTAACTACTCACCATCTACTTAGCTACTTCTGCACTTACATCAAATTACTACACTCATATGAAAACTCTTGGTATTTCGGGTTTTCATTGCATCTCTTTTTCTCTACTTATATTCAGACCTGCGAGAGGCCACCAACAAAACCACCCCGGACACCCTACAAGGATCCCTTGCTTGCTGTTTGGATGGTAAGTCTTTCTATACAGTAGCACCTTTTGTAATGCTTACTTCTCTTCAAGAAAGAAACAAATAACTGTGTGTTTGTTAAATACAAGTACACCGTATTAGACGCTAATCACACATTACACTAACCGCTTTTTATAGTTACTCCCTCATAGTGTATCTCACAATATTACAAACATTCAATGACAGTCGTCCTGCAGTTTCTGCCTCATTTGCCCATCTATTTACCTACTTCTGCACTTACATCGAATTAATACACTCATATAAAAACTCTTGGAATTTTTGATTTTCATTGCATGTCTTTTTGTCTACTTATATTCAGACCTGCAAGACGACACCAAAGACGCCACTCCACAAGAAGAACAAGAAGACATGTAAAAATTCTGTTACTGTTCTTCGCATTTATTTATTTGGTTTATATTGTTATTATACATATCTTTCTCATCTGCTGTGATTTTTCAAATAAACACATCTTTGCTTCTTATAAGTGCTTTCTGTCTGCCTATCAATACAATGAGTAACAGCATTTTTAACTACATATGTACTTCTCATTGACTAAGGTATGACAGGGAGGAAACAAGACATAGCATAGACATGTGTACATGGCATTCCTTCACTGTCTGTGGTGTACTACTTTTCCTTACTGTTGGCTGGTTACAAAATAACTCTACTATATCAACATATTGCTTGCTTTTACCTACATGTGTACAATTTCTGATTCTATATACTCTCATGTGCTTTGACACAATTTTGGCCAGGTTGTTCATTTTGGAATAAATAACCCTTTTTCACCCATTTTTCCATTATCCCTGAATAATGCACTGGTACTTTTTTTTAGAGCATATATACCGTTAAGTGACAAAAATAACCCATCAACCCCCATTAAAACACCTTATAATCACCCCAGAATCATTACAACCGAACAAAGTGTCAACAATTTCATTCCTCTTAATTTCAACACATATGCCCCCAACATGCAATGACAGGTATAGTCCACCTGATGGCGACTCGTTCCCATGGTTACCATGCCCACAAACGAAACCTATCCCTCACTTAAACACTCTGGCCAAAATTCACCTAAATGACTCGTTTTGTTTTATCAAAACGAACAGCTATTTCACATAACTGCAGCTGTCTTTTGCCGATACGTGACTGAAACGCCACTTGCTTCCGTGTGCGCCGCCATTGTGTCTCTCTGTTGGGTGTGGTTTGGTGGTGACCTATTGCAACATCACCGTAAAACTGACCAGCATGCCTTGCGCCCCGCCCGCACAAATTACCTCCTCTTGAAGTGACACCCTCACAAAGAGAACCTACTTCTCCGATGGGATGGCTTAAAGAAACTCCATTCACGTACTCTATGGACCGCTATAATGGAGAGCTCAGACTTCCAGACCATATTCTATGGAAACATAGCCATACCATATTCGGTATCTCTGACCTCCAATGGAAAAAAATTTCACAAGATTATGTATTAGCTTTTGTCATTCAAAGAAGTGTAAGCAATCTCCACACAAACACCCATTTCAAGGCTTACAATTCTGAACATGAATCGTTTCTATTTATGATAAAGGCACATATTGCTCAAAAGAATATAGTGTTACAGTATTATATTATCACAGTGTTTTGACATGGACATTTTTCTCATTTAACAGTTCATAGTAATAAAATATTAACAAGGCACACACTAGTAGTTGCACATTTCATCTAATTTACAGTGCTTTCTATGTGAAATTTGGTGTCAATTGCATAAAAGGTAACTGCATTTATAATTTATGAAAAAATACTCCCATTCACTTACATTCATTTGATATCTCCACAACCGCAGGTCCAATTGACACCAAATTTGGGTCAATTCTTACCCATGGGCCCCTGATGATACCTGGCAAATTTGGTACAATTCGCCCATAAGGTGGCGCAATAATTGAAGCTCTAATGCGGTCAGAAAGCCCATTGAAATTAATGGGATTTCAAACCAGACGTTTTGCCTCTGTTTGGAAAGGCCCGTCGAGACCTAACTCGGGGACATTGCGCGGCACGGGTGCAGGAGCCGGGACGACTCGCAGCGCCCTCGGCTGGGGCTGAAGTTTCGCCGGGGGCTTGGACCCCGCTTACAACTGCTTGCAGTTCTAGTTATTATTAGGGGTCCAAGCCCGAAGTGGGCTGGGAACCCGCGTTTGCAAGGCAACGCGGTTCCCATACCACGAAGTGGCAGGGAACCCTATTGTTTTCGTTAGGATTTTTATTATTCTTATTCTTCCGTGCCTAATTCCACTACTGCAGCCTAGACGGTAAGTGCTGGAGACACGAAGTTCGCGGTGTAGGTCAAGTTCAGTGCACGTAACTCAGGCGCAAAAAATTCGCACGCGTCTACCACTAGGTGGCGCTGTGACAAATTTTCGCGTTTGAGCTGGCACTCCCGCCTACGAAGGCGGATATGGAAAACCTTATATCCACGCGTTCGGGGATCCTGCTGAATCACGTGGTATAGGCCACGCCCATTTCCGCCTAGACTTTTTTCGCGCAAAATTGCGAAAACTGACTAGCCGCTCAGAATTAACTCCTCCGAAACCGCAAGTCCGATCAACACCAAATTTGGTGTGGACCATCTCTGGACACACATCATACTGGCTTGTGCTCCCCAGATCGATACGCTGAAAAACTCTTCCGGCTATAAGCTAACGAATATTCACGCTACAACGCTACTAATGCTAACTGATGTCATATCTTCGGTTTGGAATGGCCTATCGACACCAAACTCGGAGGACTTATGTGGGACGCCCCTGAGGGCCTGTGCAAAATTTGGTGCAACTAGCCTCTAGGTGGCGCTGTTTAACGCAAGAAATTAGTTCTGGTATAACCGCGAAGTCGCATTGACGTGAACTTTGTGCCAAATTGTTCAGGATGGTCCCCTGACCTCAGAGACCAATGTGCATCCTAATGTGCCCATAGGTGGCGCTGTTATTGCAGATTAAGCACGAAAAAAATAATCCCATTGACTTACATTCATTTTATATCTCCGGAACCGCAGGTCCGATTGACACCAAATTTGGGTCAATTCTTCCCCATGGGGCCCTGATGACACCTGACAAGTTTTGTACAGTTCGGCCAAAAGGTGGCGCTATAATGGAAGCTGGAATGCCATGAAAAAGCCCATTGAAATGAATGGGATTTCAAACCAGGCCACAATTTGCCTAGGTTAGGAATGGCCGATCAACACCAAACTTGGGGACCTTATGCGGCATTACTTCCGTAAGGTCTGTGTGACATTTGGTGTCAATCGGCCCAAAGGTGACTTTTTTAATAATTTATGAAAAAACACTCCCATTGACTTACATTCATTTTATATCTCCGGAACCACAGGTCCGATTGACACCAAATTTGCGTCAATTCTTCGGCCTGGGCCCCTGATGACACCTGACAAATTTGGTGAAATTTGGCCTAAAGGTGGCGCTGTAATGGAAGCTGGAATGCGGTAAAAAGTCCCATTGAAATGAATGGGATTTCAAACCACACCACAATTTGCCTAGGTTAGGAATGGCCGATCAACACCAAACGTCAGGGTCTTATGCGGCATGACTTCTGGAACTGCTGTGTGAAATTTGGTGTCAATCGGCCAAAAGGTGACTATATAAATAATTGATGAAAAAACACTCCCATTCACTCCCATTCATATTATATCTCCGTAACCACAACTCCTATTTATACCAAATGTGGGTCAATTCTTCCCCGTGGGGCCCTGATTACACCTGACAAGTTTGGTGAAATTCGCCATAAAGGTGGCGCTGTAATTGAAGCTGGAATGCGGTAAAAAGTCCCATTGAAATGAATGGGATTTCAAACCACGCCACAATTTGCCTAGGTTAGGAATGGTCGATCAACACCAAACTTGGGGATCTTATGCGGCATGACTTCTGAAACTGCTGTGTGAATTTTGGTGTCAATCGGCTCAAAGGTGACTATATAAATAATTTATGAAAAAAACACTGCCATTCACTTACATGCATTTTATATCTCCGTAACCACAAGTCCGATTCATACCAAATTTGGGTCAAATGTTCCCACTGCGTCCCTGATGACACCTGACAAATTTGGTGCAAATGGGCCTAAAGATGGCGCTGTAATCAATGCTGAAATCTATTGCTAAATCCCATTCATTTTGATGGCATTTTCAAACGCGGGACATTTTGCCTCTGTTTGGAAAGGCCCGTCGAGACCTGACTCGGGGACTTTGCGCGGCACGAGTGCGGGGCGCCCGGGACGACTCTCGCGCCCTCCGCGGGCGAGGGGCGAGTTTCGCCAGGGGGCTTGGACCCCGCTTACAACTGCTCGCAGTTCTAGTTATTATTCTTTTTATTCTTCCGCCGCTAGTTCCACTACTGCAGCATACCCTGTAAATGCCAGGGACGCGAAACTCACAGGGTTGGTCAAGTTCACCGCACCGACCGCAGGCACAAAAACACGCACACTTCTACTGCTAGGGGGCGCTACAAGCAAGGTCCAAAAATTTGCGCATTCAATTCCCCGTAACTCCCACATACGAAAGCGCATATTCAAAAACCTTATATGCACGCGTTCGGGGGATCATGCTGCATCTCATGGTATAGGCCACGCCCATTTCCGCCTAGACTTTTTTCGCGCAAAATCGCAAAAACTGAAAAACCCTTTTGAATTAACTCCTCCGAAACCGCAAGTCCGATCGACACCAAATTTGGCATGGACCATCTCTGGATACACATCATACTGGCTTGTGCTCCCCAGATTGATACGCGAAAAACTCTTCCGGCTATAAGCTAACGAATATTCACGCAAAACGCTACTAATGCTAACTGATGTCATATCTTTGCTTTGGAATGGCCGATCGACACCAAACTCGGAGCACTTATGTGCGATGCCCCCCCGAGGGCCTGTGCAAAATATGGTGCAACTAGCCTCTAGGTGGCGCTGTTTAACGCAAGAAATTAGTTCTGGTATAACCGCAAGTCGCATTGACGTGAACTTTGTGCCAAATTGTTCAGGATGGTCCCCTGACCTCATGTACCAAAGTGCATCCTAATGTGCCCATAGGTGGCGCTGTTATTGGCGAAAAAAATAGTCCCATTGACTTACATTCATTTTATATCTCCGGAACCGCAGGTCCGATTGACACCAAATTTGGGTCAATTCTTCCCCATGGGGCCCTGATGACACCTGACAAGTTTTGTACAATTCGGCCAAAAGGCGGCGCTGTAATGGAAGCTGGAATGCCAAAAATGTCCCATTGAAATGAATGGGATTTCAAACCATGCCACAATTTGCCTAGGTTAGGAATAGCCGATCAACACCAAACTTCAGGATCTTATGCGGCATGACTTCTGGAACTGCTGTGTGAAATTTGGTGTCAATCGGCTAAAAGGTGAATATATTAAAAATTTATGAAAAAACACTCCCATTCACTTACATGTGTTTTATATCTCCGGTACCAAAGGTCCAATTGACACCAAATGTGGGTCAAATCTTCCCCATGGGCCCAAGATGATACCTGACCAATTTGGTGAAATTTGGCCTAAAGGTGCCGCTGTAATTGAAGCTGAATGCTGTAAAAGTCCCATTGAAATGAATGGGATTTCAAACCACGCCACAATTTGCCTAGGTTAGGAATGGCTGACCAGCACTAAACTTGGGTATCTTATGCGGCATGACTTCTGGAACTGCTGTGTGAATTTTGGTGTCAATCGGACGACTCAGCAGCTCGCTGGGCTGGGGGCTTAGTTTCACCAGGGGCTTGGACCCCGCTCACAACTGCTTGCAGTTCTAGTTATTATTGTTA